>WEKX01012868.1:0-18308 GCA_013390025.1 Pitta sordida
GGGCTCTCACAGCACAAGGGAGGGAAGGTAAGCGTTTCTGTGCTATCAGCCTGGGAAGATCCCCCCCCGAGAATCCCTAGATTTCTCTTCAGCCAGGCTGCTGCTTCCGCAGCTGCTGACCGCACGTGCTCGAAGCCCAAACTCCACACCATGGCTCTCCCCCTGCCTCCTCCTCAACCCCGGTGCTCATGCCCGCCGTGCGCCGTCCCTGCCGCACGCCAGCCCCGCGCGGCGCAGGGGCATTCAGCTGCAGCACTGGAGGGAGCATGTCGCACTGGCCGCCATGGCCAGCCCCACTTTCCTGGGNACTTTCCTGGGGCACTTCCCTTCCCCGCCTGTAGCCATGGAAACAGTAGCACACGCCTGGGGTGGGGGGGTCAGTCCCCGGCTTCTCTTAAAGTAACAGGGGACAGTGTGACTTGTGGCCCTCCCCGTGGGGCCGGGCCAGCGCCGCCCCACAGGGAGCTCTCGCACCGCCCCTCGGCGGAGCAGAGGCACTGCACATGCATCAGCCACATAAACTCGCAAATGGCTGAATCAAAACTGTGGGAAATTTTCCTTGCAAATCCGTGGGGTCGTAATGCAGACATCGCAATGCAGCGGGATGTACTGCATATGTAAATATAGCCTGCCCTTCACCCCCTCTGCTCCGAGCAGGAGCATGCAGCAGCAAGCAAGAGAAAGCAGCAAGCAGAAGCTAGTAGCAGCAAACAGCTAGCAGCAGCTAGCAGGAGAAAACAGCTGCTGCTAGCTGCCTCATGCTGCTGCAGGCTCCTGCTTGCAGCAGCTAGCAGCAGCTAGGAGCAGCTAGCAGAGGAAGAGGGCTCCTTTGAATCAATATACCTGTGAGACAGTGTTTCCTCACCATTTCATTAACTTTCCAACAGTGTTATAAGTGAGCTCCAGGCACTCTGAAAGGGCAGAAAGTGCCGGTGCCCCTCCCCCTGCCAGCTGCAGGGGAAAGAGGGGAGAAGCCGGAAAATGTCTTTGCAGGAAAAAAATCATGATGTACTGAAGCCGCAATAGGTGAATCAGAAAGTAGCAAGGGACTGCTGTATGTTTTCTGATGTTTTAATAAGTGTATACTGCACATGTGATATTTTTAACATCCACCAACTGCATAAACACTTTGGTTATATAAGTGATTCAGCCTTGACAATATTTGAATAAATTTGCCTTAACTGGGAGCCAGAAGCTGCTCCTTTTTGAGAATGATTTTATTTTAGGGAACTGGGCCGTTTCTCCAAAGTATGGTTTGAAATTTTTCTACAGTTAATTCACTTCCCATCTGCGACTATCATCACCTGTCAGTTCATTCCACCAGCAATCAGAAAATGTATATATATCTTTATTTAAAATGTTAAAATCAAATTATAGACCATTCTGAAAAGCAGTGCCAGACACTGACACTTTTTCAGGATAAGTGTTTTCTAACAAATATCATATACAGAGCTAAATATAATACGGCTTTACCATTGAAATATGCAGCTATACTTGCTTTTGCTTGGACAACAACAAAAGTGCTTTTACAGCCAAATCATTTGCTTAACCCCAAAACTTACATGTTTTGGAAAGGAAAAATAACTAGTACAATTTGCCTCCTTGGGGAAGGTGGGAAGACACTTTGACAGAGGAGAGTTGTTTTTGTTAAATAGAATACTATCAAAAAACCTGTCTATACAATCAGCTTTTGTCTAATTAATTCAAATCTAATCAAATGCAACATGAACTCCAACTACAAAATAATTGATTTAACTGTCAAAACTTTTCATTAATAAGCCCATTTGAAATTGTCTTAGCAGTTAACAACCAAGACTGTAAGAAGGCCAGCTTCTAGTGAGTATAAATTAGCATAATTAATTTAATTTAAATATGACAATATCAATTTACACTAGCTAAGTTCTTGACTTCACATAGAATTAAAAAATGTGTGAGCAACTATGGATATAATGTGTAAGTGACTATGGTGTGTACTCTCTAAATGCAGGTAATACAATATTGGCCATATGTACAAACCCATGGAAATGTTATAAATTTTCAGTATGCCCTCTTCATCCATATATGACAGTGTAAGCTGTCCATGAAATCTTAAGTATGTCTTTCATCAAGGCTACACCATTGGTGTGCTCATCCGCAGCCACAAAATGTTATCCTGCATCATGTCTATTCAAGCATGTGCAGTGCATAGACTAGAGCACATGTGTAGCCAAAGAGAAATGTTTTCAGCATCAAAATAAGCTGCTAACTAAGGCATCACGAAGGCATAGGAAAGACATTTGAAATTAGAGGGCTCTTATGACATGGTACCATCGAGGCAGGAGCAAAAAATTTGAGAAATAGTCCAGAGACAAGATGCTTTTTCTCTGGAGGCATTGCCCCTGCGCAGAGGTGCTTGATGCTGTGAAGGCTTTAGGTTATGCTGGCTTAGTTGGCTGCTCCTAGAATGGTAGTTATCCAGGGAGCAGGAAGCCACACGAACAGTGCAACTGAGAGAGCAGGAGGTTACTCAAGAGTTTTCATATCTACAATCTTTCTTTCTGCAAATATGAGGAAAATGTTCACTTCAGAAAAATCAGGACCAGATTTTCTACTGAAAAACAAGTGAGATATTTTTTTCAGGTCTTTTTCTGATATGTATTCCTTTTTATCTGTACTGATTCAGAAATACTGTTTCAAATCCATCTGCACATCACTTTGTAAGAAAAAAGTCCAGAGTCTTCTACAGACTAGCACATCACAAGAAGAAAGCCTGGCATCTAGCCATAGTGGATATGAAAACTAAGTAACCTCCTTTACTCTCAGTTGCACTGTTTTCATGGCTTCTTGCCTCCTGGAAAACCACCATTCTGGGAGCAACCACCCGGCCTCACATAGGATTAACGTCTCCCATCGCATAATAACAAGTGGTACTTATGGTGCCTGTATGGATATGACACTCAACACCAGCTCCAGCACAGGAGGACAACTCAGGACTTTTGAAGTCTTGTCCCTTTGAGGTAAGATGTCACTGTGGGAAAATGTAGCTTAACTGTCAAAAGAACAAAAAACTAAACCATGTCCAATTACTTGAATTACCCTTGAGATAAAGCTTCAATTTAAGCTACGTCATAATGCCTCTGAATTCCTGTTTTTCTGGAATTTTCATTATAATATTTTTTTTGTCCTGATTTGAGGATGAAAACAAATGTTAAAATACGCAAGTTTCCTGTGGGATAGAATTTCCAAATTTAGCTCTGTTACAGCAGACATAAAACAAAAGTTGTTGTAATCCAGAAAGGTATGCATTTTCCATGTATGCATATACTTCTGTACTCCTGTCTTCTCCTGACTTCTCTAAGAGGATTTTACCTTAATGGTAAGAAATGGTCTCTCCTCTTTAGCCTTTATATAGACCTATGTGCTTGATATTTGTCCAACCAAACATCTTAGACACAAGAAAAAAAAAACTAAAAAATTTTTTTTTTCATCATGTTAAATGAGAAGATACATACGTGGTAACAACAAGTTGTAAGCTAGTGATCTGTGATTACCAGAGTTGAACACCAAAAGGAGTTTTTACCAAACCAACAAGGTACCTTGAGAGAAGGATTCCAGCCTGTACTTACCTGTAAGTTTGAGTGTCTTTCTTCTAAGCTGTTTTTATCTCTTCTTTCTTGTGATATCTGATCATTCTTGGGTGCTACCTCTGCTGCATCCTTGAGAAGATCTGTTTCTAGTTTATCCCAGAGCTCCGACACTTTCAAGTGTCCATGGAAGTGTTGATAATTAAATTAATGCCAACCATGCAGATATTTTCTCAGTTTAGATCCTTTGTATTTTGAACACTAAAAAGGACATATGATTGTTGAGCAAGGGAAAGTCCTGCACAAAGAATAAGTCAAGGCACAAGGCAGCACTACTCAAAGGTGTTCCCTATTTCCTATTAAGGCCTCATTCTCTTAGATTTGCATGAGGATAGATGAGAATTACCTTCATTCTAGTGAATTAATTTAAATCACAGTGAAATTCCTACTATAGAATGGGAAAGCCAAACCTCATTTATTGATATACTGTAATAGTTCTCATACCTTGGGTACATTTGCTTACTAACAGCAGCCCCAAAATGGAATGAATTTGAGGTTATCAAACCAAGCTTTCACCTGCCAAATCTGACTTTACAAGCTCCTGATGAAATGCTAAATGCATCAGTTATAAAGTATTCTCATTCCACACGGATATTTGAGAGCTATTTCAGATGCAATATTTTCCTTATAAAACGTCATTCCCCAAGTGAGAAAATCATTTGCCTAGGAAAGTTTGGAGGAAAGAAAGTCTCATGGATGTATGCTATAATTTCCCAAACTGAACATAAACCAGTAAAAATGTTCACACTTTTGTTTTGGTAGTAATATCCAGCAATTCACAAAAAATGCATGAAATAAACTTCTGTGTGTTGCTTGCCTCTGGCGTTAGAAATTTCCATTTCATAGTCAGTAAATACTGTCTCAGACTCAATCAGCCTGGCATGTTGTACCATCAATAAACACCTGATGTTTTAAACAGTGTTGTCTGTGATGTCTGCTGAATTGCCAGCATACAAACCATTCTTTCACCACACTTCTCTGTTCTATTTTGGGTTTAATTCAGTTCAAACAATAAGAATAGTAGCTTAATCATATATTATGCTGCCATCTGACCACCATCAGAGACCTGCATCAGGCTCCATAGAGGCACATGCAAAGGGACAGACAGTTTGCTGTGACAGACACTGCTATCTCCCTCCTTTGTTAGGTTAGGAGTCCTCAGACTATGGAAGAAGCTGCAGCAGGTGATACTCAGTAACCAGACAGTCAAACACTCTGTCTTGCTCATAAGCCCAGGCTAGAGTTAAAATTTTTATTTCCTATTCGTGTTATTTCTTGCTGACATGCTTACTATACATTAGAATAACTAAACATTCACTAACATCCACTGTAGCAAGACCTGTTTTATCTCCTCGTACTCATCGAATTAGATAAAAATAGAACAAAATACAAGACTTTATATATTAAGGTCCAGCATACCACATTATAACATTCACATTTTCCCTCAAAATAACAAGTTTTTAATCGGGTTTTTTTAATGTGCGTCAGTAAACCAGCATCATTTGTGGTGGTTTTGTAACCTTGTTGGTACAGTAGTAAGAAAATGTTTTAGATGATTGACAGATATGTCCCATTGAACAATTTTGCCTGGCTCAGGTATCTTGATTAGGGTTTTTAATGTATATTCCAGGTAACTTTATACAGAGTCATTTATAAGGGTAGCTGATTTGACAGGACAGACAAGTTCAAAGCAAACCATCTGTTGCACAGTGTTGGGTCCTCAATATCAAGAAGGGTTAGGGTTAGTTAAGGGTCATCTGCAATCAAACCACAGAAAGAAAACCAATCAACATCATGCAGCAAAAAAGGCACTGATGGAAAAGATTATTCAGGGAAATATTGAAAAATGCCTAGAAGAAAAAGCAGTCATTCATCACAGACAGCACATCTTCATAAGAGGGAAATGCTGCTTAACAAATCTGATTTCCTTTTTTGACAAGGTAACCCACCTACTGGATCAAGGGAAGTCAGTTGATATAATCATTCTGAATTTTAGTGAGGTTTTCTATACTGTGTCCTACAGAATCCTTCTGGACAGAATGTCCAGCACACAGCTGGGTAAACACATCATGTGATGGGTGAGCAACTGACTCATGGATCGAGTGTAGAGGGTAATAGTGAGTGGAGTAACATCAGCTTGGTGACCTGTCACTAGTAGGGTTCTGCAGGGCCCCATCTTGGGCCCTGTGCTCTTCAACATCTTCAAAACTGCCTTTGACGCAGGACTGGAAGGGATACTAAGCAACTTCGCAGCTAATACAAAACTTGGAGGAGCTGTTGACTCCCCCAAAGGCAGGCAGACCCTGCAGAGAGACCTTGAAAAATTAGAGGACTGGGCAATCACCAACCATATGAAATTCAACAAGGGAAAGTGCCAGATCCTGCATCTAGGACGGGGCAGCCCTGGATGTACGTACAGACTAGGGAATGAGATGCTGGAAAACAGTGCTGGGGAAAGGGATCTGGGAGTTCTGGTCAATGGCAAGTGGAATGTGAGTCAGCAGTACCCTGGCAGCCAGGAAGGCTGACTGTGTCCTGGGGGGCATCAGGTAAAGCATCGCCTTATTTGGATGCTGGAACAGGCTCTGTAGGCTATGCTGCAGATAATTATAAGCACTGCTGTACCACAAAATGACAATTACTGTTTTAACTCAAACTCACAAATTAATTGTTAGACATTTCTTTTGTATATCTGTGAAGATTTTGAAATAAATACAATTATGCCCAGTTGTCTTCAACATACATTGTAACAATACATAGATTTTATATCTTGTTCTTTCCAACAGAAAAGCATGAAAATCAATGACACTTAAAATTAAATTTAATCTGGTTTTGTCTCAACAATCAAGTGGCTTAGAGTAACCACGTCATTGTTAACGAAGAACAGTTTTTCTAACAACCGTGTGAACCAGAGTGATGAAATCCTTTTGTTTTTGAGTTTTGTTAGCTGTTTGGTTTTTGGTTTTGTTTTTTTTAATGGAAAATTGGGTTAGTAGGGTTACTCAGAATTAAGTTTCTTAATGATCTCGGAAAGAAAGGATGCTTTACTGTGCAAATGACTGCACACTGGAATAGATTTCCCAGAGAAGTTGTGGAATCTCCCTCACTGATGATATTCTGAAACTGTCTAGATTCAATCTTGTGCTATGTCCGCTAGGATGATGCAACCTCAGGGAGGTTGGACAAGGTGAACCTTCCAACTTCACTCATTCTGTGATTCTGTAGCTCTGAGATTTGATGCTTTGAATTTTTTAATGGAGGTTTTTTGGTTTGGTTTTTGGGTTTAGTTGTATTTCTGTGTTTGTTTTGGGTTTTTTTAAACCACTACAGGAAATTGCTCCTCCTTCAGATGAATGTAATTAATGGAGAGCGACTACGGGAACTGGGGTTGTTCAGCCTGGAGAAGAGGAGGCTCAGAGGTGACCTCATTGGTGTTTACAACTACCTGAGGGGAGGTTACTGCCAGGTGGGTGTGGACCTCTTCTTTCAGGCTGATGACACCAGAACGAGAGGGCACGGCCTCAAGCTACACCAGGGGAGGTTTAAACTTAATGTTAGGAAGCGGTTTTTCACAGAGAGAGTGATTGCGTATTGGAATGGGCTGCCCAGGGAGGTGGTGGAGTCACCGTCCCTGGAGGTGTTTAAGAGAAGACTCGATGAGTAGCTTAGTGACGTGGTCTAGCTGGAGGGAGTAGGGTTGGATGCTCCTGTGGGTCCCTTCTGGATCGGAGTGGCCTGTTAGCCTGTGAGGGAACTAGGTTTATGTTTACCACTCTGGGATGTGATTTCGGTCTCTGTATGGGTGTTAGATGGTGAGTTGGACTAGATGATCCTTGTGGGTCCCTTCCAACTCATAATATTCTGTGAAAAGAGAACAGAATTTAGAGGGTCAGACCATTTCTGTAACCAACAGCAAAGTACACTTGCAGCTTTATATGTTCACTTTTTCCAGCCATTAGGATAAAAAATGTATTTCAATCATTCAATCAGTTCAATTACTTAATTATTTAACAATTTAGTTCAAATTCTTCTCTAAATGAAAGTTCATTTTCTTCAGGGTCCATGTTTGGCCACCTGGCATATCATGAAACTGGAAAAGGCGATCAGGCAGGAACCTGTTGAAGTCAGGCCTGCTAAAAGACAACAGCTCACAGCTGCTTGAGGTGACTTTACAACCAGACCCCTACAAAAATATAAACTAGAGAATAAAAGTTAGAAATAGCAGTTTTAAGGTATATAAGTGCAGATTCATGCTTTGTGCTTACACTAGGCTAAGGCAGCTACATTTAACAAAACATGAAGAATTCAAAGGTTTCAACGACTTTAATGCTTTCCCCAGTGATGCATGATTACTGCAGTATCCATGAAATATGGAAGACGAAACAGGGTATACTGACAGAATTTAAAGTCCTGTTCATCTCTCACTGACAAATTAATTGCTTCTTTACATTGTCAAATTTCATATGTGGTATTAAAGATGTAAGTACCATTATCCCATGGAAGTAGTCTAATGTTGGAATACTGCTTACAAATACAGTGAACCCCCATTACTCGCGGGCTGTTGGGTCTGGCCTGCCTCATGCGAATAGTGAAATCCTCAAAGATAGCAAACCCATGATGTTGTCACGTACGCCACGCCCATAGCCACGCCCCCTCCCCTAATATGATCTGGAGGAGGGTCCTGAGAGTGGGGCTTGTTTCAGATATCTAGCTGTTCTCCACCGAGGATGGCGACCGGGACAGGGACGGGGACCGGCGTGGGGTTGGTGGGGGGGAGTGCCGCGAGCCCTGTGAGCGAGGTGGGGGGGAGCAAGGCTGGGGCTGGGGCTGGCTGTGCGAACGGGGAGGTGGGGAGGGGGTGGAGCCAGCGCCGCAAGCAGCGAAGCTGGGGGTTGATCAGACTGAGGTCGTGGTAGGATCTGCACATGCTCTGAGGTTGCACAGCTTGCGGAAAAATCACCCGCAAATACTGAAGCTCACAAATAGCGGATCACGAATACGCAGGGGCTCACAGTATCTCCTCTAGAAAATAACTGTGTTAGGAGATACGTGATACATAGCTTCCAAGAAGAGCATTCATCTAGTAAGAAATTCTGAACATGAAAATTAATAATTTCTCACAAGACTGGAAGTTCTTCTCACATACCCCTAGCATATGAAGCAGCAAGGATTCCCACCAAAGAAAAAGCTTTAAAATACACACTGCTAAAATCTGATGATTCTGAAGAAAAAACCTGTTAAGCAAACATAGAAGATTAAAGAAATAAAATATGATAACAGTAGGCAAAGATTTATTGGAAAATTAATCATGACAATGAAAAATATTTTATCTTCATTAGCAACAACAGTCAGTGCAGAAATTAGTAAACTTGGCATGTTTTCCTTTTAACAAGAATGCTGAAGACTTCTGCAAAAAACAACCAAAAAAGAATATGACAATTAGAGGTAGCACAGGACATAAAATAAATACAAAAACACATTGCTATCTGAGAAGGCACTTTTGTGGGTTAAAGGAACAGACAACACACTTAAAACAGAAAATACAAAATAATAGGAAGTTCAGATCGTATTGTAAAATCAGAAAAATTGACATCACAGTATCACAATTCAGTTTATGCAAGTTTTTGTAGCTTGGTCAATATTTCACAAGAGGCAACTATCATGATAAAGGCAGACAAATTAAACAAACATTTCATAGTTAGATTGAAAGCCCTTTTTTCACTTCTTACCCAATTAATAGTAATATTGTTATCAACTATTCTTTCAATAGAACTATATTACAGTACAATCCAGGTCTTTCAACTTTGACCCTAGATATGAGAAATAGAACCAAGATCCTTAAAAAGAAGAATGGACTTTTACTGTGAATTGAAACAACTAGAAGAATAGAAGCAACAGGACATTCAGCATAAAATGAAACAGATTTTTAAAAACATTTTACATGACTGGTTAGTTAGCCAAACATCAGCCCAATGCCACCATCTGCCCTCTGCAAAATATATGTTTTCACAGTTGTCAAATCAAACAAATTCTACAGCCAACAACAAAGAGATCAAGTGTTAAGTAATTCTAGTTCCATTTCCAACCACATGGCAGCTTATGAACAGAAAGAAGTCATCATGACATACCAAAGAACTATGGTCAAAGAACATTTTTTGCAAAGCAGAGCACATGAAGTTTGAAAAGTATTTAGTATGTGATACACTAAACCCCCGCTTATCCGTGGTCCAGTTCTTTGTAGATTCAATCCTTTGCTGTTAATTTTTCAGCAAAAATCAAGGGTTGGGGCATGCACAGAAAATGCTACAAAGATGGACAGTTCATGAGTATGCAAATTAGCTCATGAATATGTGTCATGGGGAGAGACCTTTGGTTCTATTGTAAAACTTTTCTCCTTTTTACTGGAACAGACAATAGGTATCCCTTCTTATCTCCCTTTCCCTCCCCTGAAAGGAATGTGGCATGGAGGAACCTGTGTCTTATCTTCGGAATGGGAGGAATGTGGCCATGGGAGGGGCTTTCTCCTTTTCACTTGACAAACAATGGAGGATCCTGTATCTTATCTCTCCTTCCTGGCAAGGCATATGACATGGGGAGGGGCTTTTCATTCTACATATATTTTCTTTCTGAAAACACCTACAGTTATTTAGGTAAGGTAAACCAATTTAAAACTTACTTTCTTTTCAATCTATCAAAGCTCTTCAAAGAACAGATGAAAGATTGTTGAAACATTAGTGTGCAGCATATATTAGTGAATCATAAAATCCAGGCACAGGTGCAGTTCATAAAAGGATTAAAATTTTTAACACTTTCATGGATTTTTTTAACTCCTAAAGATTCAGAATTTCCTGAGGGGGAAAAAATATAATGAAAACAGATTTCTAAAGCATTAATAATTTTTCTTGAGTGACGGCTTTAAAAAATCAATTTCAAAATATAGAAAAAAGAAGTATTTATCACATAGCATTTTCTTGAGTCTGCTATATCTTAAATCTATTTTAAATTGCAAGTTAAAATTTTAATTTGCAGATGGTGTCATGTTGTCAATTTAACTAACATGCAAAGAAGTCTATGATCGCTTATCATGTATGATGTACAACGTTGCCATTGCAACCTCAAATACATATAAGTATTTCAGGAGAGTAACTTTATTTATTTAGCTTGAGTTGGTAGGTCCTGACCTCAACAAGTCTTTCATATTTCATTTTAAGTTAATAGTCATAGAATTATTTCAGTTGAAATTGATCTTTAAAGTCCATCTAGTACAACCCCCCTGCCACAGACAGGGACAGTAGCTGTTCAGTTGTCATGGTTCATTTGTAGTTCTTTTTATTTGATCATTTTTTATCAACTCAGAAGAGATCTCTCCAAGTTAAAGATTTCTTTACTAATTTAAGCTATTTTCTAAATATCTTCTTAGTTTCGACTAACCAGACTTAACTTTTTTCCCAAAAATTGTTGGTTTTCAAATTTCTACTTGTAACTACTGTCTTTCAAGTTTCATTAAACACCCTCAACCCAATGTCACTAAATCTGTTAAGCAAACACCAAGAACCTGCTACAAAACAATTTCTACTTGTTTATCTGTGGTTTTTCAGTTGCTTTCCGTTCAACAGATCCTGATTATGGTGAGGAACACAGAATTTGTTCTGAAGAAAATAGAAAACTGAATTAACACAGAGCTGACCAAGAACACTGAAATATATCTCTTTATGGAATAAAATACTTTGATAAATTAAAAATCTTTTGTCTCTCTGTTACTTTTTTAACCTCTCAGTTTGTTGCGAGACCACTGCAGTGTATTGTAATACATGTGCTACAGTGAATCCCCGGTGCATTGCAACCTCTGCATTATGACTCTGCCCATCTGTAAAGCAATTTTTTCACAGTCCAGCTTCATGGATCTGCGAGTTTCCCCAGCCAACGCATGCGCAGTGCCTCTGCTTTGCTGAGGGGTGGTGTCAGCTCTCCCTGTGAGGCGGGACGGGCCAGGACCCCGGGGAGGGCATGCAGGGAGAGCACGCGGTTTCTCCGGCTCAGCCTCACGTTTAGAGCCCTGCAGCACCCTGCCCTGGTCCCTGACCCGGTCCCGTGTGTTTCCGTGCCCAGTCCCAGTCGCTACAGAGGAAGGGTCATGCTGCACTATGTCCCAGGAGGACACTGATACCCAGTGCAACACTGCCACAAGACATGCCATGTATATGTATGTACATATAATTTATAGAATTAAAAAAAGTATTGTGGAAGCTTTATACGTGCTGACTTTCTCAACGGCTTAATAAAATTCAAACTCCCTTCAGAAGCTCTGGACTGGGGACAGCAGGGAGCGCCTGGGGGGCTGTGGGATGGGGCGGCCACTGTGGAAGGCAGAGCAGGGCCCTGCATGGTGTGAGGCGCCAGGTGGGGATTAGTCCTCCACTTGCCTATGCTTAATTAAGTTCCTGAGTGTTGCTTGCCTGCCCGTGTGTGCGAGCTGCGAGCGAGCAGTGCTTGTGTGCGTGTGTCTGTGTTACTGTTTTCATTGCTACAGGCAGGGAAGGCATTGCACTCTGTGCCCTGGGACTGCCGGCCAGTGCAGCCGGTGATGATGTAGCCCCAGGAAAACTGCCCCACGAAAGTGAGGCAGGTGGGGTGGAGCAAGTGCTGTGCGCTGGGATGGGGCAGCCATGGGATGTTCCCACACTGCTGCCACTGCGCAAGGAGGAGGCTTCTGTTCGCCCACCCTCTGGGACCATAGGGGCGGAGCTGCCTCTCCCAGTGCTGGTGGATGTTAAAGGGAAAGAAAGTTCAATACCAACACCTCATCCTCCCCCTCCCCACCCATAAGCGGCATGGGGTGTCACAGTGCAGAGTCAAGGAGAACACATGGGATGGAAGCAGCCAGGTAAAGTGGCTGGGATGGTGCAGTGGTGGGATATGCCCACCCCGCGCCCACGCCGCGCAGACAGTCCCAGTGGCCTGGGCCAGTGTGGGGCCGGGATGCCGCACCGGATGCCGTGGACACACACATGGTCACAGAAGCTGCTCAGAAACTGTTCCCTTTGCTCCCCCATTCTCAGAAAGCCCGAGTGGAGAAGCAGAAAAGTGCCCACAGTGTTCTGGAGTGCCAGGGGGTGGAGCAATGGGCGTGGCCGGCATGCATATTAACAATCTGGTTGGAAGGGCGAGCTCAGAGGGTGGTGGTNGTAGACCTCTTCTTCCAGGCTGACGACACCAGAACGAGAGGGCACAGCCTCAAGCTACGCCAGGGGAGGTTTAATCTTAACGTTAGGAAGCGGTTTTTCACGGAGAGAGTAATTGCATATTGGAATGGGCTGCCCAGGGAGGTGGTGGAGTCGCCATCCCTGGAAGTGTTTAAGAGAAGACTGGACGAGGAGCTTAGTGACATGGTCTAGCTGGGGGGTGTAGGGCTGGATGACCCTGGGCCCCTTCCGGCTCGGAGTGGCCTGCTAGTCTGTGAGGCATCTAGGTTGGTATTACGCTCTAGGATGTGCTCTTGGTCGCTGTACGGGTATTAGATGGTGAGTTGGACTAGATGATCCTTGTGGGTCCCTTCCAACTCATAATTTTCTGTGATTCTGTGATTCTGTGAATCTGTACTTCTTTGCAAGTTTAACTTTTCTCTAGGCCTGTGGCCTGACCCGTTCCTTTCGATAGACAGGGTATAACTGCAGTTGCGTTGTGTGATAAAGTGCTTACCTCCACATATACACATAACAGATCCCTGAAGCACAGCAGCAGGCAGGGGAAGCCAAGTAAAGCAGCCTGGGATATGAAGCCCCCAACTCAGCTTTCCTGAGGGCTTTCCCCAGTCTCAGTCTCAGACTCATGGTGCAGGACAGAGACATTCAACACCAGGGGACGGGGAGACTCTGGACCACCCTGCAGACTAAATGGTGTTGCTGGCTATCAATGTTTGAGATTTATTATAGGAGAGTTGGAACCACCAACAGAGTGATGCAATAGTGTTTGAAAAACTTATATGGCACTGTCAGCCAAAAGAGTGAAGGGAAGAAGGCATGAAAAGGAATGACATAAAACTTAAAAAATCAAATCTTTTGGTATAATTATCATGGTTGAGCCAGTTTAGCTGTTGCTTTTTGGCACAATACATCATCATCATCCTTTAATAATATTTTCAAATGAAAACAAAATTCTTGTGACAAAATGCGTATTTGCAAGAACTGGTATTTTCAATGTGACAAGACTAGGATTTTAGAAGAAAAATAATTCATTTTGAATGTGAGAAACTGTTATGAAGACCTGATTTAATTAAAAATTTTCAAAAATGGGTGTTTAATCATCATGAGGGAAAATAACTTTCTACTGTCTTTCCTTATGATATATCTCAGTGTATGTTTGTTTCTTACAGAGATATCCCTTGGACAAATAATTCTCTCAAAAGAATAGATACATTGGTTGGTAAAACTGCAACCACACACTCCTCTGTGATTTATAACTGAGCTTCTTTTCTTTCAATTATTTTTGTAGAAAATGATATTTTAAAGTTACTACTGTTAATTTTTGCTCTGAGGGTCATGAGGCTCTAAAATAAGTTGTCCAAGAGAAATCGTGGTTGTGCCAGCACTGCAAGCATTCAAGACAAGGTTGGATGGGGGGTCTGAGCTACCCAGTAAAGTGGAAGGTTTCCCTGCCCACGGCAGAGGGGTTGGAATTAGAGGATCTTTAAGGTACCTTCCAAACCAAACTATTCTATAATTCTATGATTCATTTGTTCTATTTGTCATGTTCTATAAATTCAAATTCTTTATCAAGATTTACGTTTAGTGAAGACTCTCCTGCCTATCTCCCAGCTAGCTCACAAGCAGCTTGATAAATCCTGCCAAATGTAGTGTCACAGAGTCTGGTAGTCATTTAACCTAACCAGCTAGCACTGTAACATCGTAAGTAATCAGAACTTCCTTCTTAAAACATAAGGTAGTATTTCTTAGCAGGGTCTCCATCTTTGGCAGCAAAAGAATTTACAAAAAGATTATCTTTTAAGATGATCCATTTTCTACATCTCTACTCCTTGATATGATGTTTCATAATTGAAAAAAAAATAAAATTAGATTTGTTTCCATCTGTATTATAATTAGATACATAAATTCACAAAGTTAGACACTTCCCTTAAAAAATTATTTATTCCCACATTCAAAGTTTTTTATTGAAAATTTTATAGTTTTTCTCTCATGAAATTTCTGAGGTTTGTTCATCTTTGGAAAGAGAGAATGACTTGTTTTTACCTTTTTTTTCTTTTTTTTATAACAACTATTAAGGAGATGCTCTCCTGAGTCCCAGTTTAACAGTAGCTAAGGGTTTGTTGTATTTTCCTGGCCAACAGAAAGCTTTCTAAATCTCTTTGGTCACTATCCTAATCTTTCTCTGAAGTCTTATGGGATCCTATTTTATTTTTCTGCACTAGGATTTGGGAAAGGCTATTGCTTACAAACTAGTGACAGATGAGTCGATTCTTTTTTCAGGAGCTGTTAAATACAGTTCTGGATGGAATGTACCAATCATAGACTTTCCAATGTTACTTTGATTTAACTGTAGAGTTGAAGAATGTTGGCACCAGTTCTGCAGTGCCTGTTTTCCTACTGAGAAGCTGTATACATTTTAAAAGGTCAGTTGAAAAGACATCACAATGAAAATAAATCTGAACAGACACTTTCAAATTCCTGCTATCACTTTCCACTTTCTATACAAAAAAAAGCTCTTCAAAATTTATTCAATAAACGTTGAGGTCTTGCAAAGCATTTGTCACCAATGCCCTTTAGAAAAGAGAATTTCAGGTACAGCAAGGTATGTTCAGACAGTCATTTGGTCAGTCTTGTGCATTGTTGCCCTGACCTCCAGGTCAGCACCATAGATGGCACAATGATGTCCCATCATATCTATTTGACACCCACTGCACATTTATTAAATTTTATAGTTGCAGAAATTGCTAGCATTGTGTGGTAATAATTATTAATACAGTAAGCCCTTGCTTTTCGCAGGGAGGCAGGTCCAGGGAGGAGGCACAAATGATGAAATCCATGAAGAGAGCAAACCAATGAATATGCAATTAAGTCCTGTCCATAGCCATGCCCCCTCCACTCCTGAGCTCTAGAGGGATGTTGCTGGGACCACCCACCACCCTATGCCGCCTCAGGAGACCTAAGGGAATGCCTTCCCACCTGGTAAGCTGTCTTTAAACTCAACTCAAATGTGACCAAACATGGCGAAGGCACCCAGCTGCATCCAGAAAACATTGGCTCACATTGGTCACCTGGGTGCTGCTCGACACAGTCACACTTCGGTGAGGTAGGTGGATGGGTGGCTGCTGCATTAGGCAGCAAGACGCGGGCAGGGTTTGGGGCTGGGAACTGCTGAACTGTCTGACTCTGTGGGCACAGAGTAGGGAGGGGGCACAGCGACTATACTTCCTGAGCCTCAACTCGAGGGGCAAACGTGCCCCTTAGCCTTTCCCAGGATAAGATGAAGCTGTTGGGGAATGTCTGTGTGTGCCAGCAGTGGTGGGAGGTTTTTCCCTCCAGCCCTGGGAAAGGGTGGAGGCATGGTGCCAAAAACTGTTTCAGCCTGGGGCTGTGGCAGCAGTCTGTCAAGGTAGGCCACCCCAACATAGCGCTGGGTCCCTAGCATTGCTACACTAACAGGTAATGTAAATCTGAAGGAGAATGGAGGTTGACTGAAGTGCCGTGGTGCCAGATATATTGGAGCTCCAGTATGAGTTGGAGTCCAAAACAGCAAAATGGTATGCTACTATTGACATAGTTAATGCCTTTTTCTCAATTCGTCTGGCATCAGAATGCAGACCCCAGATTGTCTTCACCTCGAGAGATATGCAATACACATGGAATCGATTGCCCCAGGGGTGGAAGCACGGTCTTACTATCTGCCATGGACTGATTCAGACTGCCCTAGAAGAGGGTGAGGCTCCAGAATATCCGTAGTACATTGATGACATCCTCATGTGGGGAAACAGTGCAACAGAATCGTTCAAGAAAGGTGTGAAAATCATTCACAGTATTGCAGTATAGATAAGGCCGGAAAGTACCTTAAAGATCATTTAGTCCAACCTAGATTCTTCTGAAAGCTGGCTTTGCCATCAAAAATAACAAAGTCAAGGGACCAGCTCAAGAGATTCAGTTCCTGGGAGTGAAGTGGCAAGATGGACGGCATCAGAGTCCTACTGAGATAGTCAATAAGATCACAGCCATGTCTCCACCAGCGAACAAGACAGAAACACAAGACTTTTCAGGGACCATAGGTTTTTGGAGGATGCATGTTCCTGAGTATAGTTAAATAATAAGCCCTCAATCTAGTCACTCATAAAAAGAACTGTTTTCATTGGGGTTCTGAGCAACAGCAAGCTTTCATTCAAATCAAGGAAGAAATTGCTCATGCAGTGGCCCTCGGCCCAGTCCAGATGAGACCAGAGGTGAAGAATGTGCTCTGCTCTTCAGCTGGGAATCATAGTTTATCTTGAAGCCTTTGGCAGAAAGTGCTTGGTAAGACCCGAGGCCAGTCATTAGGATTCTGGAGTCAGAAATACAAAGAGGCTGGAGCTAACTATACACCAACAGAAAAGGAAATTTTAACAGTCTATGAAGGAATCCAAGCCGCCTCAGAGGTAGTTAGTACTGAAGTACAACTTTTCCTGGAACCCTGACTACCTGTACAGGGGTGGATGTTTGAAGCAGAGGTTCCCTCTACCCGCCATGCCACCCATGCCACATGGAGCAAGTGGATTGCCCTCAGCACACAGCATGCTTGTATCAGGAAACCAAATCACCCTGGCATCTTAGAAATAATTGCAAATTGGCCCAAAGGTGAAAATTTTATTCTCAGTGATGGAGAAGAACAAGTGACAAATACTGAAAAGGCTCCACCATATAGTCCACCCTCTTGCACTTCGTGCTCCCCTATTGTGGCTTCAGATCTTAGCGGCATGATTTTTTACTGATGAAGGAGACCTGTTTTCACAACTATACATGTACGACCTGCTGCCGCAGTAGCAGCACGGGCCACGGTGGTGGCGTGGGCAGCAGCAGCAGAGACGCATGCGGTGGCAGCAGCGCAGGTGGCCACAGTGGCATGGCCGCCATTCAACGTGGAAGTAGGGGTTTGCAGACCCTGATTAAGACCACGGGTTCACGATATAGGAGACTGAACTGTAACCATTTGCCAGCCAAAGAAACACGCTATGCTCNAAAACAAGTGCTGTGGAAGCATGGTACCCCTGAGAGATATCCGATAATGGTACTCATTTTAAGAACAGCCTTGTCAATAATTGGGCTAGGGAACATGGCATTGAGTGGGTATATCATATTCCCTATCATGCACCAGCTGCTGACAAAATAGAACGGTACAATGGGTTGCTGAAAACAATCTTGAAAGTACTGGGTGGATGAACTTTCAAAAATTGGGGGCAGGATTTAGTGAAAGCTGCCTGGTTAGTTAANGGGATAGCTAGAAAAATGGGAAAAAGCCACTTGGCAGCGTAGGAGAAAACCAATTTGGACTGCTGATGAATGNCTGCAGCCCAATCTGAATCCTTACATGCTGTAGATGGAGACAAGGTTCCAGTAGTGCAAGTTAGAGGTTTGTTAGGGAAGACTGTCTGGGTTACCTCTTCCTCGGGGGTAGGCAGATCTATCCATGGAGTTGTTTTTGCCCAGG
>WEKX01012869.1:297-46118 GCA_013390025.1 Pitta sordida
TGCCATGCCCATGGCCATGCTCCCTCCCCTAATAAGGTCTGGAGGATGGTCCTGAGAGCATGGCTCCCTCATTAAAGCAGAGGAAACGCCTTTTGCCAGCTTCCAGGTCCAGGAAGAAAGTTGCTTTTCTGAGCACAGAAAATGGCTGGGAGCTGGGAAGCCAGCGCCCAGCCCCCGCAATCCCCACTGTGGGATCCTGCCACTGTCCTTTCGCTGCCGCGTCTGTGCTAGATTTTATTGGGGTTTCTGGTTGCTGCTGTGTATCTCTTACGTTCACACACAGCGGAGGCGGCACGCCTCTCCAGAGCAGGACTCTGGGGGAGGCTTGGGGAATGAGTTCAGTGCTGGCCGGGGCGGCACCGGTAGGTACCGTGGCACTGAGTGACAGGAGTGACAGCTGAACAGGCTGGGACAGATGTGTCCTGCGACAGAAGCCCCCGCAGCTCCACTTCTCCCTGCTCCTGCTGCCCAGGCCACAGCTCTCCCCTTCCCTCTTCTACCCTCCCTCCGCCCCTTCTCTGCCCCACACATACTACAAGGGAACTTTTTGTTTTGGTCAGTGAGGGGTGCTCCAGTGCCAGCACTCTAACATCAGGAGTCTGCACTGCTGGCATTGGGACACACCGGGCTATGCCTCCCGTGTTCCACCAGTGCTGGCAGAGCTGAAACGCGGTACTGAGTCGGTGGCACCGCTCCTGTCCACCTGGGGTTTAAATCTCCTGACCGCCACCACCTCAAGGTCGGCATTGGCAGCGACAACCATCCCCCACCTTCCCCCAGTTCACAGTCGCGCCGCCGTGCCCGGAAGTGCTGGCATGGCGCCGGTCCCTTTGTGCCGACAACTTGGCAGTGCTCCCGGCTTCATGTAGATAGGACCAGCTCCCCTTTCTCCTAAATGGTGAGAATGAAGCATGTACGGCAAGTCTGGTGGGGGGTGGTGGGGGGCGGGACCAATTATATATTTAATAACCTCATTATATATTCATGAGCTGATGGGTTTGTGGTACATTCTATGCATGCACTAAGGTTGCAGAGCTCGCTGAAAAATCACCCGCATCTATTCAGATCCAGCAAATTACGGATTGTGACTATGTGGAGGATCACTGTATACAAAAATGAAAACAACACTTGAAGGGCTTCCCAAACACTCATGCCCTCCACAGTGTCCTCATTGCATCTGCTCAACTAACAAAGCTTAAATCTTCATCAGTTCTCCTGGGAACTTCCAAGTTCTCTGCTTAGGCTCTGGCACGGGTTAAAATGTCCTGGATGTCAACAGGGCTTATCTGTGGGGATCTGACAGGGTTCAGAACTTCTGTTCTATTCTTCCAACAAAGAGCAAGTGCCACAGTATTGCCTGTCTGAATTGCAAAACCAGAACAAACTTTAAAGAGCAGGAGTTTAGAGCTATGAATAGTGTCTCTACACAACTCTCCTACCTATTCCCTATGACAGGAGTTTAGGAGCTTCAAGCTCCTCAGACCTTTCAGTAAGATTTTAAATGAGGAATTGCTTCTTTGCAACTACTTTGCCCTGATCTGAAAGACATTTTAAATTCTTCATAGTCCTTCTGCTTCCCAGTAAAAACAAAACAAGCTGTTTAACTTCTTTGCAGTCTGATGGTTAATAACACCTGTATTGTCTCTTAATCACACTGAAATGTCTGTTGAAGGATGTATCATTGTTTTAACTTCCTGCTAGGTTTTTTCTTACACAGACTGCCATTAAGCTAAATTAACTGAATTCATATTTTAACCATAATTTACAAGTTTTTAAAGAGACGTGACACAGACCTTTTAAAATGTAAGTGGCCCACAAGGAAGGTGAATGAGAGGAGGTTTATTCTTGCCTCTGAAACAAAAAGAGCTAAGGGAGCACCAACAGAAAAAGCAGGTAGGGAGTTCAAAGCCAAGAGAAAGAGATGCTTCTTTACACAGTGTTGAGAAACTATGCTCTCCTTGCTACAGGATATTAAAATTCATCTGGCTCAGAAAAATCTGGAAAATTCCTGGAGAAGAGTTTACATAGACTACTTTGGCCCAGAAAGTTCTTGAACCATGAGTCACTGGATCCTGGGAAAATACTGCTGAGAAATACTGCTGCATGCTCACCTTTCTTGCATACTTTTCTCCCTTATATTCACTAGTACTCATTTCTCCCATCACTCTGCTCCTGAGGGTCCTGCATTGCGGTGTTAAGGCACAGAGCAAGCTCCAAGTTGACCTTCCAGGCCTCACAGCCATGTAATATCAAGATCTCAGATGGGAGATATGTCTGGCATTAAATTGATAAGAATGGACAAGATTTTGGCTAAAAGGCCAAGAAGTGATGTGGAGTCAAGATAGCAAGTCAGTATGATCCAGAATGGCAGTTCTTTTGTTCTCAATGTGGAGTTAGTCCATGCCCTGTCTGTGTCTATATAAAGAAAATCAAGGACTTTAAAATACAGAGAGGCTGCTCTTCTGTACTAACACCTTTACTGATGTGAGATATGAATGAGTGTACAAGATCCTATTTTTAGGTTTTGATAATTCTTTTCTTATTTTGCTAAATTTTGTTTCCGTCCTAACTACAGTGATCCTCCCAATAGTCACGATCCGTAATTTGCAAGATCCCATACTCTCTCTTGATTTTCCAGTGAGTTGTGGTACATGGCATGTGCGCAGAACCCTACAACGAACCCAGTCTGCTCATGAGTATGTAAATTGGTCCCAGCCGGACGTTTAGTGTAAACGTGTGTTTTTGCACAGCTGGAATTGTCCTCCGCCGGGCTACAAGATAGCATGGTGAGGCTGCCATTGTGTGTGTCTGTACATACAGTGGGAGGCACCTTCCCCCATCCCGCAGGGCCTGGCACCCGGCCGTGCCGAGCCGGGATGGGGACGGGGAGCGGAGGGGGCAGGCACCCATGCCATGGTGGGACGGAGCTGGAGAAGCTGCTGGAGCGGTTATGGGCAGAGGGAACGGGATCCCTTGGGGTGTCTGCATGGTTGGCATTGTTCTCTGCCAGACTGCAGGAGAATTGTGTGTGTCTGTACGTGACAGTGGGGGGCACCATTGTCCCCACCCCTGAGGTGCCCTTTGTGTGCCTACAGTCAGGCAAGTCCCGTGGCTGGAGCCCGGCAGAACCCAGGGGCCGCGCTTGGCACCCTCCCCGTGCTCGGCCCTTGCCGCCGCTCACCTGGCGCTTGCCCGGCGCCGCTGCTCGCCTGGCGCCACTTCTCGCCTGGCACTCAACGCTCACCCGGCACCACCGCTCGCTCGGCGCTCAGCACCGCCACTTGCTCTGCACTCACCCAGCACTCGGCCCCACCTCTCGCTGCCTGCCCTGGCTCTCAGGACCATCCTCCAGACCTTATTAGGGGAGGGGGCGTGGCTATGGGTGTGGCATACTTGACTACATAATGGGTTCGCTATCTTTGCAGATTCCAAGACTCACATGAAGAGGGCCAGACCCAACAGCCCGTGAGTAACAGGGGATCACTGTACTAATCTATTTTGCCTTTTTTCCTCATTTTTCCTCAGTCCTACAAAATTTCAACACACCCACCCATTAGTTCAATGAATCTCACTTAATTGTTATAAATACAGCTCTTCTGGAGCTCCTTCTCTGCAAACAGGAATATATCTGGCCCTTCGGCGTCTCCACAAGATTTACATTGCATCCATCTGATTTTTAACAAAGAAGATTTAATCAAAGAAAAATTAATGCCTCCTCCAAAGTCTGTGATATTTGTGGAGAGGAAGATAGATAAGGAGGTAACAAACTCCTTGTCCTGTGCTCGATTTATAACATATTGCTGCATCCTTCAGACTGGAACCCACAGAAAAATCCTCCTGTTGTTACTAATCTGAAGACAGTTTTCTTCATCCCTTTCCTTACCAAATTATTGTAAATCCAGCAATTCTAGGTTCCTGAACAAAGTGACGAGGCTCAACCAGTACATGACATTCTTTGTGAAAAAGGATTTAAAACCCAATATAGCTGTGAGTAACTGCTCAGTGAAGTATATACATATTCTGACACCACAGGGCAAAGCAATAAAATGCAAGAACTCTTTCAGTTGTACATTCACAAATACTCCTATATTTTAGGCTGCAACAGATGGCCAGCAAAGGTGAGGTGAAAGAGGGACCTGAGAGTGTCTACATACCAGTGATGTTGTCAGCTGAACGTGCAACCTCCATATCCTGCAACTCACTCTGGGCAAATTACATAATATAGGTCCATGTGACTCAAAAAATGTTTCAATAACACTTGTTCACTTTATCTTTTTTGCACTAGATAATACACACAGCACCAACTTTGTACCAAATTTTCCCAAAAATATCCCTTTGAAATTCCTTTTTTGACATTCTTCTCTACCAGACTGAATAGGAACTATCTGCAGAGGGTAGTTACCTTTAGATAAATCCTAATAGGTACCAGATACCTGCAGTCAATGTGACATGTTCATTAAATGAGAAAAGACCAACATCCCATCTAAAAGAAAACTAATAACTTTTGAGAAAAAGGGAAGGGCCTGATGAGATGATACCATACTGTAAGCTTTTGTTGTGGGCAAACAGAATCCTACAGTTCAAAGTAATTATCTCATCTAGTTCCATCTCATTAGGATTGAAACTAGACATCATGATGAACAGTGGACTAATAATTCACCAATGAGAATTTGGTTTTATTCCAGCTTGATAACTTTTCTGTAATATATTTGTTGGTTTCAGCTCATCACCGCCAACTTCACTGGACAAGATGACACACCTCTTCATTTTCTATTCATCATAAGCCTATGGGTGAATTAGTAAATTAGATTAAATTTCCTTTCCCAGTGCCACAGGGGCACTGGGAAATTTGCATGAGTTCCCTTTCCAGGACAAGGCACGTGGAGAAAAGGGAGAAGCAGGAATTGTCAGAGCAAGTTCAGTTTTGCCCCCTGGACCTTCTGCATTTTTGTGGAGGAGGGTAGAATGTATCAACACACCCGCTCTTCCACTCCAGAAAGATAGTGCTATGATGATAAGTGGGAAATCACTTCATAAATTAAAGGTGGCTGCAAAATATTTTGGGACATTAAGAATTATCTGCAGCAGGAACTCTGCAGGAAATGGTAGAATACAGATTATGGAGTCATTAGTCACGCTATCACTAAGAGGATTAAGTTTTTATACTTTCTTTTCTTTAATATCCTTCTCCCCACTGTGATATTTTTTTTCACCCCTGCACCTGCCCTCTAGATATTAGATAACCTGAACATAAAAGAGAAGAACCTTTTTGACAGTGAAGCTGGAATTCTCCTGTTTTGTCATGCATTCAAATGGGAACCAGACCAACTGAATCCTGACCTACTTATCAGACTGAAACTCCTGCTGGGAAGTATCAATAAAAAGGCCCACTGGGAGGTCATTCAGACCGGTCACAGTTATTATGGGAATTGCGAAAGAGAGGGTAAATATACTAATAAAAAAATCATATTCATACAGTAACATTTCTTAAGTATGTACCTATCCAAAGCATAACTTTCCATTGCAGTTTTCTCTTAAAATGAGCTTCCAGGTCAATTTCCAGTGACAATAAATAAGTCCGCCTCATTAATCAGACTACAGCACTTAATGGACCACGTAACAGAATTTTTTTCTCTGAGGGTGGTCAAGAGTGTTCACTGAGAGCAAACACAAAATGGCCGAAGGTCTGCACAGTTTACCGTACTCCTTAGAACATGTAAAGTGATTTCAGGCTTTAAAAAAAATTATTGCTAGCCCACATGAGGTAAAATAAAATAATGTAATTGGAGCCTTCACTGAAAACCTTTTGGAGCAAAACTAAAAGCTGTGCAGCTTCAATCCAGCACAAATGTAATGGGCAGCAAAGCAGGCAGCTCCACACTTGCTCCTCAGCATGCCTGTTTCTATCCAGCCTTTTCCCACAGTAGGCACAAGGAAGGAGTTTTCAACATCCCTGCAAACAGCTGAGTGCCTAGCCTGTTTCTGCCTTTTTAAAATGAGCCCCAACTGAGAAGTCTCTGTCCTGAGTTACATTTTTGGCAATTTCTTCAGGGTGAGGCAAGTTGCTTCTCTCTGCAGGCCTCTAATCCCTCCCTGTGCTGACTCAATATCAAGTATGAACACTTCACCAGAGAGGCCCTTGATGAGTTGCACGTGAAGGTCATGCTACCTTCTGCCATCCTTTCCAAATTTTCCTATGAGTCTATAGACCTTTTTAAATATGAGGTCATGTTTATGGTGGTGCCAACTATTATTACAGATGCAAAGCATTTTAAATGTGTGTCTGCACACACATCTGTGTATTTTATACATATACATGCATGTATGCATTTTGAAAACCAAACATAAATTAAAATTACTGTATCTTGATTTTAACAAAGAATGAAACTCAGGCAGTTGAGGGATCAGGCACTGAGGGATCAGAAGACAAAAAAAAAGCAATAAATTTCTCTTCATTTTTGAAATCAAGCCCAAGGGCAGCAATCACTGAGTTAAATTTTCTAGTCTGTGTTATGTAGAAGGTCAAACTACATGGCTGTAGTGGTTCTTTTTTACCTTAAATATCTACAAAAAATATGCCACAGCTTTGCCTTTGCAGCAGATAGTAGAACATTTGCTTTACCCACGGTGTTAGGAGCCTGTGTTAGGAGACTGAATCTGCCAGGGCAACAGATATTTTTGTAATTTCACTTTAAAAATACTAAGCACAGCAGTCAAGAAATTCACAGCATCAGTCGGTGTTGTTTTTTAAAACCTTGTCTATGATCTCATCATTGCTACTAAAGCTGATGCTGTTTCCATGGCATTTCTGATTAACTAATGACCCAGCTTCTAAACTGTTTAAATTTTTGCTAATGTAAATTGAAATATATTTGTGTTTTACATCCTTTTCACCCATTTATGCTAACTGGAGCTTAGTTAGAAGGAGCATTCTTTAATTTATTAGCTGAGGACCCTGTAGAAGCCTCTAATGCACAATTCATCTTCCACAGCAGGAAATCCCTTTCCTTGTACAACACAGGTAATATCCTACACATCCCAATTTCTCTGTGTCTCATGATAAACGTCTCAAAACAGCAAAATAGACTTGACTGAAAATGTTTCAGTAGCTTATCATGATATTTATTTTACATTATAATTAAAATGGTAATTTTATGTTCTGTTCAAAGGGCAACGGGATCCAGAAAAAGGTAAAGTTATGACAAAAAATCCAAATTCAGTTGTATTTCCTTTCAACAAGGTTCTGGTAGCATGAAACAGCAATGTTGGCTTGTGATTTGGTAATAGAATTTCTTGATTTTGAGTGATTTTGAATACACATTCCATAAATACGTATTTATCAGTATTTTATAATATTGCACCTCATTTTAAACATTCTCCTAGTCTGTGCTCTCCTCAGAGGCATAAACAAACCACATAAACATAGACCAAACTGATCTCCTTTTATGAACTGGCAACTCACCTGGTTGACGATAGAAGGGCCGTGAATGTTGTGTACTTGGACCTTAGCAAAGCCTTTGACACACTTTCCCATGGTAAGCTTCAGAAGAAACTCTCAGAGCATGGGTTGGATAGGAGCATTCTGTGTTGGGTTAGGAATTGGTTGGATGGACGAGCTCAGAGAGTTTAGGTCAATGGTGTCACATCCAGCTGGCGGCCAGTCCCTAGTGGAGTCCCACAGGGATCAGTGCTTGGCCCGGCACTGTTTAATATCTTTATTGATGATATGGATGGGGGAATTGCATCCACTATTAGCAAATTTGCAGATGATACCAAGTTGGGGGCAAATATTGAACTACCAGAGGGAAGAAGGGCACTTCAGAGGGACCTTGATAGTCTAGAGAAATGGGCAGATTCTAATAATATGAGATTTAACAAGTCCAAGTGTTCTTCACTTTGGACACAATAACCCCATTCATCACTACCGCCTGAGGGAGGAGTGGCTGGAGAGTGGTGAAACGGAGAGAGATTTGGAAGTAATGATTGACAGAAAACTTAATATGAGCCAATAGTGTGCCCAGGTGGCTAAGAAGGCCAATGGCATCCTGGCCTGTATTAGGAATAGTGTGGCCAGTAGGACCAGGGAACTTATTCTTCCCCTGTACTCGTCACTAGTCAGACCACATCTTGAGTACTGTGTCCAGTTCTGGTCTCCCCAGTTTAAGAAGGATGTTGAACTACTGGAGAGGGTCAAGAGAAGAATGGTGAAAGGACTGGAGAACAAGCCCTATGAGCAGCGACTGTGGGAGCTGGGGTTGTTCAGCCTGGAAAAGAGGTGCCTCAGAAGTGCCTCGTTGTTGTTTCCAACTACCTGAAGGGAGGTTGAAGTCAGGTGGGTGTAAATCTCTTCTCTCAGGCTGACAGCAAGAGGACATGACCTCAAGCTATGCCAGCGAAGGTTTGGACTGGCTGTTAGGAAAAGCTTTTTCACAGAGAGAGTGATCTCTCATTGGAATGGTCTGCCCAGGGAGGTGGTGGAGTCACCACACCTGAAGCTGTTTAAGGAAAGACTGGACAAGGAACTCAGTGACATGGTCTAGATGGCTCGGATGGATGGAGCGTGGTGCCTATGGCTCCAGGGTTGTGGGTTCGATCCCTGGGTGGGCATTCGCTTGGGAGTTGGACTAGACGATCTTTATGGGTCCCTTCCAACTCAGAATAAACTGTAAACCTGCAAACTAGTCAAATAGCAAGAGAAAATACCACAAGACCTTACATAAACCACAAATACAAAAGAATTTTTGAGCTCCATGGAAAGAGGGTGAAGCTGAAGTGATAAGACATGTTCAGGGGGCAATATTTAGTTTTTACAAGATTTTACAGGATTTTACAAGAGTGTAACAATATCCAAAGCAGGGGTGAACTGGCTGAGTCATTTGAATTGTGTAGTTTAAATGCTATTTATTTCCATTAATGTGTTGCAGCACAAAGTAATGGAAGACATTCCAATAGTATAGTTTCATCTTGAGAAGGAATCTCAAACACATTTTTTTCCTGGATATTGAAAAGTATATGAGCAGGTATTAACATATTCACTTTCAGGGAGACGATACACCACTTTGAGCATCTAGTGACAACTTTGCATGAGCTTAATTATTTAGTTATAAGAATATTTTCTCCTCACTGTCCTTTGTGAAATAAAGCTGATAAGCAGGGCAGATCTTGAAGGGATTTAACATTTTATGGGGCAGTATTGCCAACCCCTTGCATTCAAATACAGTGAATCCTTGGTGCGTTGCGTCCTCTGCATTACGACCCCGCCATTTGCGAGGCAATTTTCTCGCAGTTTTGATTCAACCATTTGTGAGTTTAGCCGGCTGATGCATGTGCAGTGCCTACCTGCTCTGCCGAGGGGCGGTGCTGGGGTGCCTGTGGGGTGGGACTCACCTCACCCTGCGGGGAGGAAGCTCGCAATGGCGGCACCGTGTCCCCGTCCCTGACCCGGGAAACTGCCTCAAGAAAGTGAGGCAAGCTGTGTGCTGGGAGGGTGCAGCTGTCTCTGCGTCAGAAGGAGGCTTCTGTTGCCCCGCCCTCTGGGACCATACGGGCAGCGCTGCCTCTCCCAGGACTGGTGGATGCTAAAGGGAAAGAAACTCTGATACCGACCCGGCCTCCCACCCCCACCACCCTGTGGGCTTCTCCAGGCTGATGCAGTCGCTCCCACAGCCCAAACTCCGCGCCGCTTCACCCCCCACCTCCGACTCCGGTGATTGTGCCCGCACTGGCAGTCCCTGCGCCGGCAGCCCTCACGCTGGCAGCCCCCGTGCCGGCAGCCCCGGCGGCACTGTCACTGGAGTTGGAGGGGAAGGGAAGCGGCATTGGGTTTGGGCTGTGGGAGCATGGTTGCAGCAGTCCGGAGAAACCCACAGATTCTCAGGGAGGGGGGGCTCTCTCGAGTCAGAGGGGACTTACAAACTGTTCCCTTTGCTCCCCCGTGCTCAGTGAGCCCAATGGGATAAGCAGAAAAGTGTCTACAGCACTTCAGAGAGCCGGGGGGGGTGGGGCAATGGGTGTGGCCTGCATGCATATTAACAACCTGCACTTCTTTGCGAGTTTGTCTTTTTGCGAGGCCCGTGGCCTGACCCATTTCTCACAAATGGGGGGGGATATAACTGTATTATTACAGTGAGCCCTCAGGTTTCGCAGGTTGACAGGTCCATGTCTGAGCTGTGAAGGCACAATTTGTGACGATAGCAAACTCATGAATATGCAATTAAGCCCCACTTGTTGCCCCGCCCCCCTCAGCTCCAGAGCGTTGTGCGGCCTGTGCAGGACTGCCCCATGACCTGAGCCAGCTAAGGAGACTGAAGAGAATGGCTCCTCCCCAATTCTGTCAAGGGAGTCCCAGCATTCCTGCCTTTTGCCACCACACTGAGCTGGGGCTTATTGGGGGGTGTGTCTTTAAAGTCAACTCAACTGGATAAACATGATGCATGGGCTGTGGTTGCTATCATGGCAGGGGTCGTGGTGGAGAGGGAGTGGGCAGCCCATTCCAGGGCCGGTGCCCATGGTGAGGTGATCCGAGGTACCTCAAGATGGAATGCCCCCCACCTACCCCTGCCTCCTCCGCTGTGGCTAGGCTGCGTGGCTCCCAACTCACTTCCTGGCTCCCTCTCCTCACTGCCGTGGGATGGGATGGGACGGGATCAGGATGGGACACTGATATCGATGTGGCCAGGCCATATGGCTCCTGGCTCCTGGCTCCCTTCCTGGCTGCCTCCCATTGTCACCTCTGGTGGCTACTAGGCAGGGCTTCTTTAAATATTCATGATTTCATTTACATATTCATGAGCTGTCTGACTTCACTGCGTTTTCTATGCATGCATACACCCCCGTTTTTTGCTGAAAAATGAACAGTGAAGGTTTGAATCCACAGAGAGTTGAACTGCGGATAAGCAGGGGTATTCTGTAAATGTAAAAGTGTAAAAGGCAATTATGTTGTGATTTCTTGGCAACAACAAGGCAAAGAAATGTTCTTCAAGAAAATGCAAACTAAGATCCTCATAAATTCAAGTGACAGGTACTGGAACTTGGTGAAGAAGGTTCTGAAGTAATTCAAGCTTGCAAGGAAAGATGATGCAATTACTCATCTTGTCTAACACTTCTCTAAGTCCTTCTTATCTGTCAAAGAATCCAATTTCTTCTCTTACCCTAGCTGAGCAAATTTTCAAGCTCATCCCACAGGTTATGGCATCTCTGTCCCCATACAAACACCCACAGTGTTGAAATTCAAGCAGACAGAAATGTCTCTTACTTGTTGTTCAGAAAGAACACTCACCTTGTTAAAACACATTTTATAAAAATTTATGGGAACTAGGGATAAAACTGCAAGTGGCCAAATCCTAAACCCAAAAGAACTGCAATGGCAATGCCAGCACAAGCTTTCCTGACCACCATGAAGTACCTACCACAACTTTTTTATTGAGCAAAGAGATGGGAGTAGCAAACACAGGTATGCTACACCAGCCAGACAGACTCAACAGAGAAAATAAAGAGATTTCCAGTCTTGCAACTGATGGGCCCTAATAACCACAAGTAAGGATATTGCAGTACAATAAAAATGACAACTCAGCACCAGCGACTAATCAATGACATCTCTAAACTTCTTATTGAGGTTGCAATAACAGCCTTCCCAAATGGAAAGTCCAGCTTCTCAGTGCACATGGAGTATCTTGTTTTTTCAAAAAAAAAGAGAAAGAAAAGGAAAAAAAAGAGCTCCTGAATATTCTCGGGGTTTTTTAAATTCATTTTAACCAAATTTCAGTAGCTGAAAAGACAAGATAAAAAGAATAATTAACTCCTAACAGATAAGAGGAATTACACCCTACAGTTTTCTTTTTATTTTATTGGGTTGGTAGATTACTTTAACTGAGAACCTGATTGAACAGGCTGTTCTGAGGCTAATAATAATTTTTTCTTGATTTAGAAAAGTGAGCAGTTTCAGGCAGGACTTTTCCCCTCACAAATTTGTTTCACAATCCACCAACAGCAATTGGGTATTGGTGCAGAACCAACATCTCTGGCAGGTTCTGTGCCTTCAAGGACTACTCACTAATTCTCCTGGGCACAAGGAGGCAGGCTGTGCAAATTCATTTTGAAGATCCAAATATAATCACCCTGTCAAGAATAATCTTTTATTTCTCTCTGAATTACATATTACCTAAGACAACAGGGGAGGAAGTAAGGCTACCTCAGGTAGATTGAATCTGGGTAACAGCACACTGAGACTCAGAGGAACAAATCAGGGTCTACTCTACTCTTGAGAAGAAGAATGAAATATCAAGTCACTTTTATTATATCATGAAGCCGTATCTTTCAGATGGCAGAAGAACAGGGAATCTCCTGTGAAACAAATATGTCTTAACTAAGTCTACTGCAGGTAAACTTCTCCTGAGGTAGCACATGACCAGGAGTACTGCCATAACTACTTTCTTAGTGTCATAGCACTGATGGAAATACAGTTATACTCCCGCATTTGAGAAGAACGGGTCATGCTAGGGGTCTCGCAGAACGTCAAACTTGCAAAGAAGCACAGGTCATTAATATGCATGCAGGCCATGCCCATTGCTCCACCCCCAGCACTCGGGAGTGCTGTGGACACTTTTCTACTCCTTCCCACAGGCTGTCTCAGCAAACGGGAGCAAAGGGAACCTTTTCTGAGCAGCTGCTGTGACTGCACATGCTCGCAGCCCAAACCCCACGCTGCTGCTCCCCCTGCAGCCCCCGGCCCCAGCCCCAGTGCTCGTGCCTGTGCCGTCCTGGCCCCACGCCGTCCCAGCCTGACTGCTGCCTCCACGTGTGCTCGCCCTGCCTCCACGGCAGGGAAGGGGTGTCCCTGAGCTCTGGTCAGCATTCTTGGAGCCTGGAAAACCTTAACTTTGCAACATTGTGACGCCCCATGCCACTTATAGCGGCGAGGGGGGGGGGGCGTCAATATGGGAGTTTCTTTCCCTTTAACATCCACTGGTCCTAGTAGAGGCAGCGCTGCCCAGGCTTTCACTGGGCTTTGAGTAACAAGGAATGGCATGTCTTGTGGTGGTGCTGCACTGGTCTCAGCAGAGCACATAGGAGACACACAGGACTGGGTCAGAGACCAGGGCACGGTGCTGCAGGGCTCTAAACGCCATTGCGAGCTGGAGAAACCACGCGCCCTCCCCGCATGCCTTCCCCGGGGGGCCAGCCCCATGCTGCCTACAGGGAGCGACGGCACCGCCCCTCGGCAAAGCAGAGGCACTGTACTTGCATCAGCGAGGAAACCTCGCAGATCCCTGAAACTGCATTGCGAGAAATTTTCCTTGCAAATCCGTGAGGTCGTAATGGGGAGGTCGCAATGCAGCGGGAATATACTGTACCTGAAAAATAGCGTTCTGTAGAAAAGCATGGCATTACCTTCATGAGGGCTCAAATTCACCAAGGAGCTGAATGAAAAGCAGGGATGATGAACATAAAGGCTATTAGAGAATGGGGAAGTCATACTCACAATGCTATTTGGAAACTTTTACTCACTACAGTGAATGAATGATTACAAAAAATACATGAAAGTAATCTTTATGAAAAAATGTAGGCAGCTTTTTTAACCATTATTTTCAGAAATCTGAAATTGAACCACAAACTACTCTTACAGGCCACCTAGCAGATGGGGGGGAGGATAGACTGGGAAAGTAGAAAATACTTCACCAAGTTTCACAGTCAGAGAAAACCTCAACTTTCACTAACAAGAAAAGAAACATACATCAAATCTACTGCTAGAGATGAGAAGAAATTGGAAACACAAATCTTGAATACTCCAAACCATGATAATGACAAATCAAAAGGAAAATGTATTTATTTTTAAAGATATTTTCATGCAATTAGCTTAAGAAAGATACCATCATATCCAAGAAAGTTATTTTTGAACACAGACCATTGGCCAATATGTTGATTTAAAAAAAAAGAGAAAGGAATGAAGGTCAATTTTTCACTATATGGCGTGTTATGTTTCTTATGTATTAAAGACTGCATCTGTTTCCAAAATCAAAGTGTGCATTTGGTCTACACACTAGCGATATTTTTGGTTTGTAAAGTGCAAAAGAAACTTCGGTGAGGGCCAAATGGATTCCTGCTGGCATCCACCTCAGCACTGGCCAAAAGTCTCCACGGCTGAATCCTTGTGTCCTCAACACAGTGATGCCCCAAATGTGAGCACCACGTGTGCAGAAGACTTGCTAAGGGTAGGTTCTACAGTTAGTTTAACATGGTAGTCCATGAAGTGTTTCTGTTGGACAGTATTTCATAATATCCTTCTATTTGTTAATTCGATTTGGCCTTGCTTTCAGAATGTAAATGAAGGACATTGGCTTTATAAGGGTCATGGTTTTTGCCGGCTTCTTCTCCCCACACCAACTTTCTCCCTGTTTTTTGGTATTTATAACTGCAACACTTATTTTGAGTTGCAAAAGTGTAAAGCGGGGTATCTTTCTGGGTTTTCATGCATGTGCCCATGTGAAATTACCTCATTAGTAATTACCTCATTACTAAAATTAATATGTAGCTAACACAGATTGATTTTGCAGACTTGTTACTTCAGAGTGCTTTAAGACAGTATAGAAGGATACATATCAGTAAAATGTGTTTTCCAGTAAAGCAAACTGATTTCCCTGTATATTCCTTGCATGAGCTTTATCTCCTCCTCCATTTAACAAAACTTAATATGGGATGAGCATTTTGTCACTTACTGTTTTTACTTTCATTGAAATATTGCCTGGTTCTTACCTTTAGAATTAAAAGCAATTTTTGTCAGATTAAAAAAAGTTTACTCTTTTTATTTCTCAGAGGCTTTTTGAGATAATAAGACCCTAAGCTTTTGATATCACATTTCTGTCCAGTGCGGCTGCAAAGAACACATAGGCTCTGATTTCCAACTTGTTTATATGTACTTAACAGAGAAGGGAACAGAGAAGGCAGAAGTAAAAAAAAAAAGATTTTCCATGGTCACAAAAGCTGGTCATAGAAGCACAGCTGGATGTCGGATCAGGATCTCTTGGCAGCCAGCCACAAGAGATGCACAACAGAGAAAAACCATTTCCTATAAGGAAGCATTTGATTTTCAAAGCTGCTTGAAATGTTCACAAGAAAACCATGTAAATGCCCACTGGATTGGGGTGTGAGCAGGGGAGGATTTCATTAGTAACTGGAAGCCCTCTCTTGTTTCACCAAAAGATTTGCTCATCATAAGCATTGCCAGCTAGCCTGAGGTGATTTTCATGTTTTGTATCAAAACCAAGCAAACATGAAGTCTCTGGCAGTTTCGATGTGGATTTGCTTTGAAGTTCATTTCAGTGCGACACCAGTCAAACGCCACGGATAATGAAGGATTCAAGTTTGTACAGAAAGGTAACAATATCTTCCTGAGTCTCTGCAAAACGAAAGGACAACTTTCTCCAAAGTACTTGGAGTATAGTGGTGCTGTAAATACACAATTATACTGCACACAGTTGTGAGGGCTGAAGGCATTACAGCTACTCCTCCTCTCCCACACCACAGATGTGTGCCACAAACCCACTACTAGGACTTACTGCCCCAAAGGCACGCCAGCAGGTCCACCTGCCCCCTCACGCAGCCTGGAAACAGTGCACATCCAGCCTTGCCAGTTTAAGCCACTAATAAAGCAGTTTGAGATAAACTGATGAATCTGTGCTGTAACAGATTATGTCCTTACACCATCCTTTCCAACAGCACAGTGGTGGGATCAGCTGCCAGGTCCTTGAATGTGTCTTCTCCAAGCCCCACAAAGTCTATATTCCACAAAGATAAGTGGCTCATGAATATGCAAAAAAGCCATGTCTGTCATCCCACCCCCTCAGCTCCCGCGATCACAGGGACGCCTTCACTGCCATGCCAGGGTGTGCCGAGCAGCAATGGGCAGCTGGTACTGCTGCCATTCCCCTGGAACTGGGAGCGGCGTGGGCGTGGCAGTGCCACTCCATTTGCAGCATGTAAGGGGCAGGGGAAGCCACTTTCCTGGAAGCAGGAGTGGCACGGGTGCAGCGGTGCCCCTCTGTTTGCAGCAACGGCAAGGGAAGAGTCATCACCCACCCAGAATCTCAGGGGCCAGCTCCAGTGTGGCCATGCTCAGAGGAATGCTCTGGGGCTGGCGTGGAGCCGGGAACCGCCGGTAGCCACCAGGACAGCTGGAGGGCTGTGTTTAATCCCTGCAGTGTCCATTCCAGGGCTGTGCCCACTTCCTGTGCTGGCAGCAGGGTGTCCACCAGGAGTGGGCAGAGGCAGGGTGACCATGACTCCAGCGGACATAATGCGTGTGGCGCCTCAGTAGACATTGTTGTAGTGCATGTGTGTGTGTTGTGTCGGCGGTATTACACTGTTTCCATAGGAATAGGCGAGGGGGCAATGATTGTTACCAGTGATTGCTTCTGGCCCTGGGACAGTGGCAGCACAGTGGCAGCCGCCACTTCTGCCCCTGGAGCGGAAGCAGCTGTTGCTTCTGGCCCCAGCATGGCTCTTGGGGAAGCAGCTGCCATTTCTGGGCACAGGGAGTGAATCCTGGGGAGTCCTAAGGCAAGCAAGAGGTGCTCTCCCCCTGTCCCGCAGGGCAGGCCAGTCCCACCCTGCGGGGAGTATCAGTGCCGCCCCTCGGCACAGCAGGATTGCGCATGGGCAAATGTGAAAACGCCACAAAGAATGGAGATGTCTTTGCGGGGAAAACCCCGCAATGTACTGAAGCCACAAAACTTGATCCATGATGTACTGAGGGTTGTATTTGGAAGTGCTGCAGTGCTCACAGATATCTCCCTCAATATACAGCCCAGCTAGAGGTATGCCTTGAATGATGTTACTAAAACTAGCATCCTCAGGTTTCAGCATCAGCTATGTCATGTAGGAAGAGAAAGAGATGTGATCTCTTCTGAGTGTGGATGAGCGGAGTGTGGGCATAAAGACACCAGTGATTCTGCTTTTCTTCTAGGTTGCTTATTTCACCAGGGGAAAGGTGACAACTTTACTGAGTTACTACATTTTTAACGCTTTGCTTTTACAGGTGTACTTCTGCTGCATAAATATTTATTACTGAAGTGTTTTAGGAGCCCTTCCTACAGGCTTCCCCTTGTACTATGTGCTGTACCTGGGCAGAACAGTGTGACAGTCACAATCCCAAAGAATTCATGGCCTGTGCATAAAATATTGGGGCAGAATGTTGAAGCAAGGGAGTAAAATAAGAAAATACCAGCCAGTCATGAAGGTTTTTAAGAGGCAATGTAGAAAAGAAGCGTTTTATGAATGGATGCTAGGAGCCAAAAGAAGCTGTTTTGCAGAGCTTCACAGGATGGTCCTTCTGAGCACAGAATATGTTTATAAATCAAATGAGTGCTCAAAAAAGACTAGGATTGCCTGTTCTTAGAGGCGGAAGCTAACTCTTCAACATTGAGGCCATTATAAGTAGGGAGAAGACAAGTCATGATAAGCCTTGAAGTAAAAAGAAGCAGCTTCAGTTTCTGGAGCAAAGCAATGAGAAAGCACAGAGAAGAGACAACATGGTTAAACTTAAGCATTGGGAAAGTTATCTTTGCAGGAGCACTGGGAATTGGTATGGTACATCTGCCAGATTTATGACGGGATGAATGCAGAGATTGATCCATAAGATAACAAGAGCTGAAGTTATACTAACAGCAAAGTTGTAGTTGTCTGGGTAGAGAGAAAAGGACATATTGCATAGATGGCATGCAGAATGAACTTAGGAGACTGGGTTATAAATGGAGGGGATAGAAAGGATGTCAAAATCACTGGGGCTAAAAGAGGAGGAGGCAATTCAGATTCTTATCTTTCCTAATGAGAAAGGTGCATGGTACTCTTTGTGTAAAAATGATAACATGCCTTAGTTTTGCAGGCGTTGCTGTGGCTTGCCTCTGGAACACAAAAGAGCCATTGCCAAAGGAATTCTGTTGCTCTGGGGCTGAACAGCATCATCTGGCTTCAGTGCACACAAGGATGAAAGGAGGATAAGGGTGGAGAATATAATGAAATATAAGAGTAGAGACAGTGGCACATGGAGGATCCACAAAGGAAAGCCGGTCAATGATCCTGTTATGGACAGTAAAAATATACAGTTGCAAAGAAAAAGTGTGGAGGATAAGCAAAGGAAGGGAGGAAGATGCTTTAAGAAACAGGGGTTCCAGCAATTTCTCCTCCTCCAGCAATTTCTCCTGCTCCACGGTTTTACAAAGTTCCCCACCCCAAGCTTACTTCAGCATGATCCCAGCTAGAGAAAATAGGAAAAGGGAAAACAACAGCTTCAGTGACTAAGTAGTTTGGATGCAAAATAAGGAGGTTGCACAAGATTTTATTTATCTGTCAGCTGAAAAAAAAAAAAAAGGATTGGGGAAGAAAAGATCTGAAAACAAAAAATTTTCACCTCTTAGAAGAGTTCTCCCGATAAACCTGAATCCACATGACTCTTGGGGAGAGCAAAGCAGTTATCTGCACTTTGGTTCATGATTCCCTAGCAGCCAGAATCCCATTTCACTAGGTTGTCCTGCTACCTCCTGTAGTGAAATGTCACCAGATGACACCTGGTTATGCCCAAATTCCAATTCTGCTGTGAGGATGAGGGATGGAGTACAGTGCCAAAGGTGTCGTGCTCATGTGGGACGAGAGATCTTTTTTCTCATTGCCTCGTACTTTTGCTGGGGTGTGAAACAGAAGTCTGTCCATGCCTCTTCTGCTTCCTGCTGTTAGGGGGCTGCTCAACAATTCAGTTTTCTCTCCTCAAAGGAGGCTACACTGGCCTGCTGCTTGTTCAAGCCAGTTGCTGCTGCTCAGCAATGAAGTCTGAAGTGCCACAAACTTCCAGGGGCCCCTTTGGCATCAGCTCTTTTGTATTCCAGTGGCCAGCAGCAGCTCCTTAACTCCTGGACAGCCAAGGCTCATTATCATTTTTATATAATTAAACAGTACTACTTATTCCCCTCAGTAGATTATCACAGCAAATTGATGGTTATTTGAAGGAACTGCAACAATAGGAGACAAAACACTGGCAATAGATAAAACAAAAGGATGCACACAAAGCTCTTTAATTAAACTCCGTGAAGGGATATGAATTCTAGCAGAGATTTTAGTTACCCTGCTGAGTCTCTTTCTGATTAGCTAAAATACATCTGCTGGTTTTCCTAGTATCCATCTGTACTGCTAAAGAGAAAATTATTCCGGCTACAGAAGATGACCTCAAAGATGTCAGTTGTGGATAGTCTAATAGTTTACTTATGTTGACTTCTGAGTCCTTCTTGACGTGTTGAAGTGAAGAACCTTCCTCTTTACATAGGATGATGTGCTTAATATGCGCACTCACACACACATGTATATACACACACACAAATAACAATGAGAGGGTAACATGAAAGCCAAAAGAGGCTGAAAAGCTGTGAGCGAAAGGATTTTTTTCTCCAAATTGCTAAAACTTCTTATAATCACAATTACTTTTTTTTTTTGGGCATGAATTATCTGTTTCCCCTTCTCTTTCCCTCCAGCATCCAGGTGCAGAAACTACAGTGAAGGCTAAAGGGTGGGAAAAGTATATATATATATATATACTATATATAGGATATATAGTATAAGAGAAAGAGATCATAAATTAGGTTGTCACTTTGATTTTCTTTCAAAAAAATTAAGAAAAAAAAAAGAAGGAAAAAAAAGAGAAAGAGTGAGAATTGAAAACAGATATGTCATGGAGCATTTGTAAGAGGCAGTGCCACAAAACCCTTAGGGGCTTTCCATTCAGGTCATAAGAGATCTGGTTAAAATCACGTTGGGCCTTAATCCACAGGTAATTGACAGGACAGCTCTCAATGACTCAGTGTGGTATATTGCTGCAGTGCTCATTACTACTGCAGCCCTTTAATCAGAACATTTTTAGTCACATGCACACTTTTGGCTGTACACAGCCTATTGAGACAATAGACAATTTGCACGTTTATCATAATTAATTACCTGCTGACATATTAAAAGCTGTTGCCATCCAATTCAGAGGAATGTATTTGATGGAACAAGACCAGATCATATGATGTACACGTACATCCTCAAAACACTCACGAGAAACAGTTGTTCCCTGTGCTAAACATGGTGCAGGTTTTTTCCCTCCAAACCCCAGGAATCTGGGTGGATGAAAGACCTCTTCCTCATCCCTTATGGAGCTCTGAAAATATCCCAGTTCTGCCTAATTTATACAACCCAGTCCTCAGGGTCCTCCACAGTTGCCAATATCCTACTGTGAAGGCTCCATTAAATCTTTTATTTATTTGTCCATAGAGGCCACTGAAGAATGTCACAAGGTATTTCCTTTTCCAAAGTAGATTCAGCTAAACATGAGTAAAGCCCTAACATTATTCTGAATAAGGGTGTGTACTCATATTTTTGTGAGACTACAAACAGTTTTCAGGGAGTAAATATTCCCATGCCTGATTTCTGACCACCTTATGTGCAAGTAGGTGCAGATTTGTTACAGTCATGACTTGGCAGTATTTTATATTAATGCTTTGCAATGTCACATGCAAACACATACAAAGTTCAAAACAATGGGGGAAAAAAGTATCACACTGCTTTTCCCTGCATATGCCTCAGCCTCTGCTGTCCCACTGAGCAAGCTGAAGTCTAAGGCCAGATTTTTCTTTTTAATTATAATTGAATATTAATTAAAACTTGAATGTTCCAACACAGTTCTGGCAGTGATTTCACTTCAGCATTTAACAGTAGGTTTACTGGTAACTCAGATAACTCTTCACCTACAAAAACTCTCTTTAGCTTAATCATCCCCAAGGATGTCTGTCCTGAACTATGTCCAGAAACAGCTGGAAAAGAGACTCTGTCCAGTTTCAAGTATCACCAGAAAGGACCAATATTTTCTCATTATGTAAACAGCTCAATAGGATCTCTCTCTTTTTTTTTTTTTTTAAATAATCACATGCAATTCTTATTACAAAACTAGAGTTGGTTTTTCATTTGACTCAGTGTGGGTAGAAAACACATTCCTCAGCAGTAAAGTTGGTAATGCTCTGCTGACTAAAAACTAGCAATTCAGTCCAGGTATTCTGCACAGACACCTTCACCTCACCACCAAACACTCAAGTGCATTCAAGGTAGGGTTTTAAATTTGTCTCCCTTACAGCTCCTTTTCCAGCTTTTTATCCTCTAAGTTACTTAATTCTTGGCACCTCCTGCTTCACTAGATATAGAAGTCCAATGTCACAAGGAGGGATATTGCCACTACATATTACTGTAAATACAGTGAACCCCCGTTACTCACGGGCTGTTGGGTCTAGTCCACCCCCTGCGAGTTGTGAAATCCGCAAAGATAGCGAAACCACTATGTAGTCGAGTACGCCACGCCCGTAGCCATGTCCCCTCCCCATATAAGGTCTGGAGGGTGGCTCTGAAAGCGGGGCTTGCCTCGGTTGTCCGGCTGTGTTATGCCGAGGTGGGCGGCGAGCGCTGGGCACTGACTGCTGAGCACCAAGCCGAGGGCCCAGTGGCGAGCGCCGAGCAGTGGGGCGGGCGGAGAGCGCCGAGACCCAAACCGCGGGGCCAGCCCCTCGGCACAGGGCCAGTGCCATTGCCCTCGGCACGGGCCCGGCGCTGTTGCCCTCACCATGGGGTGGGCGCTGTGCCCCTCGCCGCGGGTCCGGCGCTGACTGCCAGCCAAGCGGTGAGTGCTGCCTCGGGCACACAATGGCACACACACACAATGGCAGCCCCGTCACCCCATCATGTAGCCTGGAGGAGGACAATTCCAGCTGTGCAAAACCACACATTTACACTAAACGCATCCTGGGTGTGCCGTGCCGGCTCTCGGCTGGGACCAATTTACATATTCGTGAGCAGACGGGGCCTGCTGTGCTCACCTTGCGAGCGGCAGGGGGGAGGGGCAGGGCCGGCTGCACTCACACCACGAGTGGCTGAGCTGACTGGGGTCCTGGTATGTTCTGGGCATGCGCTGAGGTTGCACAGCTCGCAGAAAAATCACCCGCAAATACTGAAGTTCGCAAAATAGCGGGGCGCGAACACGCGGGGGCTCACTGTATCTGTAAGCCAGTGTGATGATTGGTTACTTGTATTTATTAAGTTCTCCTGTGTAGTATCCAAAGTCTGTTGACACCAAAGATCATTGCATTCTGAAAAATGTTTTAAAAGCAAGCAGAATGTAACTTTCTGTTGCTGACAGCTAATTCTTTTAAACTTGGAAAGTGATTAGCTAAGTGGTATGTTTCCAGGTCACAGCAACCTCTTACAACAGCATGAACTACAAGCATAATTTTCTCACATCAAGCAGTCTGAGGAAAATGAATCTGCTTCTCCATCTATTTTCAGTGTTATGAAACCATAATATCAAAGTAACCCAATAGATGTATGTGGCCCAAAAAACATATTTGCAATCTGGAACAGCTGAAGTACTTGATAAAAGCACTTGATAACTAATGCATAATATAAATAATACACTTCCCATTATAACTTCAAACAGTAAGTCTTGTTGCTGAAACAGACAATGGTGCAGATGACATATGTGACCAGTGGCCTGGGTCCTCCTTGTGGGCAAATCTCTTACTGCTGTTGAGTATTACAAAATCCCTGAGCTGTGAAGGACAGGAATTGACCCTGGGACCTCAGATTCTGTGGGATGCTGTTAACAAGCTAAATACATTAGGTTTTGCAAACTCTGAAAAGTGGGATTGCAATCTACTAGCCCAAGAGGATTTTCCAGAAGAAGGTTTCAGTGTTGCACTGCAATAGGGCCTGAAAAAAGGGTTGACCCTCTTGTCCTGTTAGGTTACATATCTTTCCAAGAGTGAAAAGAAGGGGAAAAAGAGTTCAGAAATTATATGATATCTCTAGTTCCTTCCAGTTATAGCTTGTCAGGGCTGAGTACTTTAACTAGGTGAAAGACTGTCCGAAGAAAGCACTTTTGGGAGGCTTGTTCAGTAAATTGTTTTTCCATGTCTTTCTGAAGAGGAGTTCCTGGTACTTCACAAAAGTTGGCATGGAAGTCCCCAGATGCATTGATACATTCAGTATGTACAGCTACAAAAGCTATGAAAAAATTTTTTCTATAGAAATTTGAGTACCTGAGGCAACAACTGCTCTCTAGTTTGGAAACTAAGCAGACACTTTTGTCTGTGTTTACTCCTAAGGGAAAGTAATGTGATCATCATAAGGCTGTGAGTTACATAAATTTTAAAACATATTGCTTTGAATTAACAGAAAAGTGACTAGGAAAATTCTTCCTCCTGGAAATCTAGTTCTCAGCTGATTATTTATGTGTTGATATTCATTTTTTCCAAATAAACACAGCAATAAGCTCTTCTTACCAGCCAAGTGAATCAACATTAGTGGAATGGAAATCATTCTCTTACATTAATTGTTTTCCCCCTTCCTCCAAACCCTTAGAAAAAGGCCAGAAAACCCACCTCAGAAAAAAAAAAAATCTGCCTGTAGTGGACTTATAAATGAAAACAAAAGACGTGGTAAAATGATCGGGAATGGGATTTAGTATTCTATTTTAAACATGCATTAGAAATAATTTTATACTCTAATGGGTATTTGCAAAGAAAAATTATGAAAACATGCCCTGACCAGTGGGCAAAAGAAATACAAGATTAGCAGATATATAAAAAAAATTGGCGTTTAAAAAAACTAACTTTGTATACAGTTCTGGTATTGCCTCTGTACCCCAGGAATGTAGTCAGTGTAGGAATAATAAGTCATATAAATCCAACTTCAAAATAAGAGGGGGCCAGGCTCTTAAATCACATTGTTGCACTGGAATTAAACGAGGCTCCTCAGTCCTACCATCAAGATTGTCTCATTCTGACAATGGTCTCCAGCTGCAACTGCTGTCTATAGAGTCTAATGCTTAAGGCAGGCATTGGCAAGGCACTAAAACTCATTCAATTGTATTTTAAGTAGACACCAAAAAAATACCACAACAATGATGTCTGTTTGCCAGTGATTTCTCATCATCTGCAATATAAAAGCCAATAATGGTCCCAGATATTGGTAAAGTGCCATTTCTAGCAGACACAACTGACAAGGGAATTTGCACTGCAAAAGATGCAGGATAACAGAGATAAGTGCTTCTCACCCTAAAGCTAAAGGTTGCAGGGTGAGGTGAAGACTGTCCTTCCAAAAATCTTATGAGATTATATGGCATTTTAAGATGTCAACCTTTTTAGCATCATTCTACTCCAATTCTATGATAACTAATTATGAAGGACATAATGCAGTGGAAGCCATCTGTGTAATTCAAGAACAACACAAAACTTTTTATATCCTGCATGTGGCCAGAGCAACAGGCAGTGATAAAAAACACATCAGGAAGACATTTATTTGGAACATAAGTAACTATATGTAACTATACATATATACAGTGAATCCCCACTGCATCGCGACCTCTCCATTATGACCCCGCCCACTTGCAAAGCAAATTTTTCGCAATTACGATTCAGCGGTCCATGAGTTTAGATGGCTGACACATGCACAGTCATTCTACTCTGCCGAGGGGTGGTGCCGCTGTGCCTGTGGGGAGGGACTCACCCCGCCCTGCGGGGAGGGGGCTTGCAATGGCGGCACCGTGCCCCATCCCTGACCCAAGAAACTGCCCCATGAAAGTGAGGCAAGCGGTGTGCTGGGAGGGGCAGCTGTCGCTGCGCCAGGAGGAGGCTTCTGTCTGGGACTGTACGGGCAGAGCTGCCACTCTCTCACTCTCTCCCACCCTGTGGGCTTCTCTGGGCTGCTGCAGTTGCTCCCACAGCCTAAATCCCGCGCCTCTTCCCCCCCAACCCCGGTGATTGTGCCCGCGCCGGCAGCCCCATGGTGGCTCAGGCACACGGCGCAGCGGGGGCTGGAGTCCGCAATTTACTGCAGCTNATTCATATAACTACATATAAGACCAGAACAAGAGGTCACGGTCTCAAGCTGCGCCAGGGGAGGTTTAGGCTGGATGTTAGGAAGAGGTTTTTCACAGAGAGTGATCCCTCAGTGGAATGGTCTGCCCAGGGAGGTGGTGGAGTCACCATCCCTGGAGGTGTTTAAGAAGAGACTGGATGAGGAACTCAGTGACATGGCCTAGATGATGGAAGGCTTGGATGTATGGAGCGTGGTGTCCATCGTTCCCTGCTTGCGGGTTCGATCTCTAGGTGGGAGTTCTCTTGGAAGTTGGACTAGATGATCCTTGTGGGTCACTTCCAACTCGGAATAACCTGTGAACTAACAAGTCTGCCAAAACTCCATGATCACTGACCTTTTGTGAAGAGTTGTTTCAGCCTAATGCAGAACAATGCCAACAACAGCCAAAACTAAGATCATCAGCTCACCAGCATGTTGTGCCTTTTTGCAATACATATTGGATCAGACTGCTGGCTACTGTATAAGCCCTAATGTCTATGGCAACTCTTGTTTTTAAAATGGAAATGATCTTCTTTTAAGCATTAAAATTAAAAATCTATATGCTACCCCACAGCTTACCTTCAGCCTCACGCTAGGCCCAGACTCCTGAAGAGTTGTACCATCATATCCCCACCAACATGTGTGGACCACGTAAGAACATAAGTGCATTTCTGTAAATGATAGAAAGCTTATGGCAGCCTTAGATTTTTAGACTGGCAGTGGAGGGAAAAAATTATACCTTACCTGGCACAAAGCCTACTGGTAGAAAGTTATCTGCTTGACATATTTTGATCTAGCAGAATGAGTAAGTTTACACAACCTCAGTGCTCTGTGTTTTTACTGTACCGCCAAAACATGGTTAGAGAGTACACAAGTCTTACCATTACTGACTCCTTATCTTTAAAATCTATGTGTATTTCATCTGAGTTCTTTAAGCACCCACTCAGTGTGTGCAATCCTGACCTCCCAGGACTGGTGATATGCACACCACAGGAACAATGGAGCCATTTGTCTTGCAAGCAGGCCTGGGCAAGGGAGACAGCTCTCTCCCTCACTGGCCCCAACCATTTGTTTCAAGAAATTGAAACGACCGAATTTCAGAGCCTTTAGAACAAGACACAGTATTGCTTCTAAAACTTTGTTTTCGTCTTTCTAAACTGAAGCATGCCTTCTCAAGCCACTGGCTACAGAGCTAACAGGAAAAAGACTAAAATATATCAGAATACATATACAAACCATGTATATGCTCTTCAGTGACTCCAAGCTAATCTACGGGAAAGACTCGCAAAAAAATTTAGTGTTAGAAATAGCAGGATGCCCATAATACTCCATTAAGAATACTGATCATAAACTGTTCTTTTTTCCTGGTGTTTCACAATGTAAATGTCTAGTCACTCGCTTTCCACATACTTTGGGAGCACTGGACAGAGAATTAAGCAAAGACCATTTCTATTCTCACATATTACTATCAAGCTCTCACTAAAAGTCATTGTTTTCCTAAATGCCCCCAGAAATCAATTTAATTTAATATTTCATTTAATATCAATCTGGTCCAAGTACAGTGTTTCCTCCTTTACACTAATTGGTCTATTTAAAGATGTTTCCATCAAATGCATGATAGAAACTTTTGGTTTGTATCCCTTGAAATGTTCTACTGAATTTTCGCTAACATTTGGTAACAAATCTCATGAGAACCTTTAATGGAAGTTAACATTTTTTTTCATGTGTCAGATTGCAAGTCTTCAAAGCAGAAGTTTATAACAAAGTCTTAATGTGACTTTAAAGCTCCCAGTTCTTTTCTAGATATCTGTTTTATGTTTGCTCACATTGCTGACTGCCCAGTTTGGCTGGCTCTGACCAGATCTAAGCACAAAGGCAAACTGAAATGACGCAGAACTTACTTCTTCCTCCTTTGAACTTCCTTAACAAATAGAAACGTAGCAGCACATGCATCAGGAAAGTAAGCAGCAAGAGAAAAGAATCCCCCAAACCATAAACAACCAAAACCACCCACTCACTTGCCTGTTGTTTTTTAAAACTGATTTCTACAGCTAACAAAAGAGGCAGATTAGGAGTCCTGAAACTGGGAGTCTGTTCTACCCACATGAACAGCACTTCCTGGAGACAACCAGCATGTTGTTCTTCCACTAAAAAAAAAAAACCAAAACCAAAAAAACCCCAAACCCCCCACTTGTATTACCTATGTACCTCTAGATATCAAAAAGGAGTTACCAGCCTAAGGGAGAGAAAAGATCACTGAGGTACACCTTGTAGTTTAGCAACATCCTGCTATCCTGCCTGCCCTGTGGGCCATGACCTTAGCTCTGCAGTTCCTGAGCACACCTTACCCCTAAACCTGTGTAGAGATCTTCAAACAACAAGTTTATGGCTCTGATCTACAGTGCTTGCACAATACTACTCTGTTTTCAGTCACATATTTGTGTGTCAATGGCATGCTACTGCAACTCTGTAATTCGAATAACGCAGTAGGGTAAGGACCTTGTCAAACTGCAAGAGGCAATTCAGCTCGTAAGACTCACAAAATCCTCTCTGGCCGTTTGAGTCAATGTACATCATTTTTTTCCTTGCAAAGATGCTCACAGCAACGTGAGCCATGTCAAAGTGAACCCCACTGATGTGGAGATTCAGAAAATTACAAATTTAGTGAGTTAGGTAAGGGCATAGAGATTTAGGGATTTTAGTGAATTAGTGAAAATTTAGTGAATTTCTAGTGAATTTTAGAAGAATTAGTAGACTTCAATTAGTAGACTAGGCATAAGTAGACTTCAAAAACATTCAGAAGGCCTGAGAGTTAAGGCTGAAAATGCTGTTCTGCAGTGTCTGAAGGTAAACAAGAGTGAATGTTAGCCACAACAAGGGGAAAGGAATGAGAAACATGGAAGCTAATTGGTTGAAGGATTCATAGCAAATGACATAATGTTGACAGGATGAATATTCATGGAGCAATTTGCATATGTACAAGACAAGGGTTTAAAGATTGGTGGCAAATCTGGGCGGTTCTCTTTTGGCACCTGGCAAGGGCAGGGGACACTCTGGTCCCTCTCTCCCTGGCTCTTAGGCCAAAAATAAACTTTTCTGTAGCATGCATGCAACTACCTTGAGTCCTGACTGATTTTCCTTAAATCACCACCAAAACACTGTTTCACTTGTATGAGCTACCGGAACTTCTTAGGCAGTTTCATGATGTTACCGCTGGTGCAAGCAAGAGCTGTTGATAGAAGGAGGTAGGAGAGAAAGGGAGTATCCTCACTTTAAATGTCTTTGGACCCCTGTACTCCTGAAGCCACCACACTGACTCTAGTCTCTGGAAATTATTTTCAGCCCATACAAACTATTATGAATCAAAATTTGTTTCTGTAGCAGTACCATAGAAGTTGCAGTTGCCACTATTCTATTTTGAAATCGAAACATTTGATCTGCCAAGAACTGAGTGGATTAAAAGAAAAAAAATCAAAATATCACGATTGGCCTTTTAATGGCCTGTTAAAATGTAGCTTACTTTTAAACCTTATTGCATGACAGAATATAGTGTTTTATTTAGAATTCTTCCTTTGTTTATGTCCTTGTATAATTTAAAGCTTGTCCCATATTGACAATTACAAGGTACAGAAAGAACTGTCTACAGCACTGCTCTTCCATACAGCCAAAACTTTTGCTTTCCAACATTCTATGGAGTGCCTAAGAAGAGAGAAAATTTTTGTGCTTTCTTTAGCCATCACATCAGCTTGCTTTTATGCCTGAAACACAAGTAGCATGTCTAGACAACTGAACGCTGACAATTGGAAAATCTGACTAGCTAGTGCACTGTCATTTTTTTTTCAGCAAATAGACCTTGTCAATTCTACCTGTCAAGTGAGTTTGGACCAGATTGATAAACATTTCAAGAAAAGAGAATAAAACCTGTTCCCTCCATGAAGCAGACTTTCATTTAATTTTCTTTGATCACAAGTACACCATTAGAGAGCACAGAGCAAGATTGTCCACAGAACTGGACTTTATTACTGAAACTATTCCAGGTCTTTTGCTCAAGCTACTGTTGTGAATGGGAATGACTAGAAATTCAGTTTCATGGATTTCCTGGCAGATAAGGTAGTATTTATGAGTTGCCTTAGCATTCCTACGTTTCAAACCAATATGAAGTATGATTGGCAGCAGCTCAATTTCATTATTCTTAGATGAGTCAATAAGTGTGGAAAGAGAAATGAAATGGTCAGCTAATCAACACACACACACACATAAGAAAAGTCAAATATTTTGAGGTCAAGAAAGTATTTATATGCTGATGACTCAACCTCTTCAGCAGTGTTTGAGGCAAGAACAGGAAATATACTATTGAACCCTCTTATGAGAACAACCTTGATGTGAAAGGCTGAAATAGATTATTTTCCCTGTTGTGATTCAGAAAGCTGGAGCTGTAATCCTGGATTTCTGCAGAATATACTCACAAGAGCTTCCGAGCTCATTAAAGGACATCAGATAATACAAGGCTTCTGCAGGATACACGGTAAGTAAATGTCTTTCAGACTATGGGAAAAAAACCAAAACCAATCCACAGGTGAGAAAGTGCTGGTGCTGGAAGCTCTGCCCCTGTTTGACATATAAATTTATATAAGGCTCATCCACCTTTACAGTTGTGGACCACTGCTGCTACAGGATAGCAGAAGAGAGGAGGTCCTCCATCCTCTCCATTATTATGTTGTACAGCTGATAGCTATTCTAAAACAAACTCTCTGAATGAAGGAAAGACAATATTTGAATATGAATATTTGTATTGAAGCTCAAGGGAGCCACTTCTTTACAAAGTTTAGGACCTGCCCCTTATCTGCAGCTTATTGTTTTTCTGCTTGCATAGTAGATGTTATGGAGGACATGGGGAGAGCAAAGCATATTACTGCCCTTCAGCATTTATCAGTGGATTTAGAATAGTTAGTTTCAACACTTTTTAGTATGCAATACTGGCAAATCTGTAGCTAGAAAGAGTAAATACATATATTAAACTGATTGCCAGCCAGGCTTGCTTTTCTTGATCCACCTAGCAGTACTCCACAAACCAACTGTAAACTTCCAGTTTAGGTTCAAATCAATATAAAAATGAATCCCATTCCTGTTATAAGTGAGGTGCTCGTTGATGCAGGGTCACAGGGCATGTAACAAAAGGCACACATGCTTGATCTTAAAACCAAAAGTACAAGTAAATTATTGTTTTCCAGTATTGTTTCAGAGTCAGATAAAATAAAAAAGGGAGAGGAACCTGAATATGTGTTTGCAGAAAAAAATGTCAAAGAAAAGCAAATCAAAACAAGGAGTTGTCTCTTTAGAGCAGCACAGAGAGGAGATATGGAAGCACAGGAGGTTCAAATTTGTACCAGTTATTTCTCACACATCCAAAGCTGCTAACTGCTGTTGGGCTCTGTTGTATCCTTCTGCTGGAGAATGTAATTCAGATTGCCCATTTTGCCTACTAAACAATCCAAGCAGGACAGAAGCAAATTAATGCTGCTGTAGCATGACCAAGCTGCTATCTGTCTTTTAAAATTTCCTTAATATTACCATAATACTTGAAGATTAAGCTACCCCTTGAGTGGGGACATCCTTCTCTCTGTTATTTGGTATCTGTACAGTTGAGTCGGTAACGTGCTCATTTGTTTCCTTCTGCAGTCTCATACTAACACTTTGCAGCCAACGTCACACACAGCCCTTTATAATCTTTTGTAGATAGTGATTGCTAGACATTGACTTTTATGGCTCATAAAGCCACTAGTGGATATCAAATTTTATATGTTCAACTGACATCAATGATGTATTTTATTTCTTGTCCTGAATTACTATATTTCTGGGGTTTGGAAGATTAAAACAGCACAGTGAAAGAGGCCTTTTAATACTGTTTACTAGCAAATGGGAGTTTCTGACATAACCGAAAGGCTTTGGCAACCAGACACTACACAGTTAAAGTACAGACACTGCAACATAATCACTGACAGCTCTGGCAAATCAGCTTCACTGGAGAAGCAGCATTCTTGTTTTCAGGGAATAAACCACCTTGCTCAGACGAATATTCACCCTTCTGAGGACGAGTCATCTTCCATAAACCAAAATGAGCTGCTAATAGCTTGAAGGAAGCAGCTGGAAGAAAGGGTAAGAGAGAATGCAGGCTCACAGTGGAATGGAGGTACTTAAAACTCAAATGAATAGTTGAAGCTTGAAACCACTAAATAGCAGGACTTACTTACTGATTGCCATAGGACTGAGAGTTTCTTTCCTGGTCACAGCCTACCCATTTTCCCTACCAAGGATTAAGACACATGTAATGATCTGACAAAGCAGGGTGATAGGTGGGAGATTTGGAATGCCCTCCTCCACAAAACTGTGCTGAGCTCACAACTACAGGCCAGGTGAGCTGGACTGCTTTTCTCCGGCTGTAACACTGGTGTGGTGAAACAGACTGCTTTAACACACCACAGTAAGCCCAAAAGTTATGAGCAGTTGGGAAGGGTGTCTGTGCAGCAAAGCCTTCCAAGCATCATAAAAGTTTTATTCTTCAGATCATACTATAATGAGATCCTAACTATGCAAAGTCAGATTTCCCTTCATGTCATGTCATCAATTCATTTCTCAGATTCCCAACTCCTAATGTGTGCCAAACAATCACGGCCTTTTTTTTTTTGGCATGTTTTATCATCTCCAAGCTTCTCCTGTAATGTGTAATCCATTGCCAACCGACATTTGTATACCACTCCCCACAAAGACCACTCATGAAGGGAGTAGACACAATATTTTATGCTCAGTTGAGCACAACTAGGCTGTTTTCACACTCAAAGACAGATGGGACATTTAAAGCATGCAAGTTGTAGGCACAAATCTGCATCACACTCTGGTCACCAACATGAAAATTCACTCAGTTACCTACAACCAGCATTCAGAAAACCATACAGAATCACAGAATCACAGAAAATTATGAGTTGGAAGGGACCCACAAGGATCATCTAGTCCAACTCACATACGAGGCAGATTGTCCTCTACAAACATCATGTTAACATCACTTTTCAAGAAGAATGGCTACAATTGCTAAATATTTTCCAACAACATAAAGGTTGTTGAAAAGATACTCAAATATCACTCCTTCTTCATTCATGGGACATGAATGGAGAATTAATGACTCAAATCCACAGCAACAGCTTCCTAAACTGGAATTAACAGACTCTGGGATACCAGCAGGTGCAGTGACATGATTATTTGATTTTTTTGTTATGTTGTTTTGTTTTGCTTGGTTGGTTTTTAGGGGTGTGTGGGTTTTATTTGGCTTCTTTAAAATTAAAATAGGACTAGTCATAATTTGTCTGCCCTTCACCAGCTACTGAAGCATCTTCATTCAAAGATAAAAAGCACTCACTTCAATGTTAAAAGGATGCATGAATCAAATAGGGAACTCATTTGTGATATTTGCACAAACACTTTCCAGCAATCATTCTAATCCTAAATAACTACTGGATGAACCCTGTCTCTGAACAAGGTGTTCAACTGGTGTTTCGCAGCCAGTCCCTAACTATGTGAGCTGTGTCTCCCAGTTCAAATTCGCTTTGCAGCTTTTACACTAAAGCTTTTTATTTTGCACCCTAGCTTTACAGCCCCTCAATTTTTTCCTCTGTTTTTGATTTTTAAATGTACTTTGTTTCCATCTGCACAATCAAACATGGTGAACACAAAATATAACATGGGATATAAATATGTGAAAATAAAATTTGGGAACTTGCAAGCAATTTTTCTAGCAAAAAATGCATGTTCAAAGAGACATAAATGAAGAATTTAATAACTCTCATGGAAACAGGCACATGCCTACTCATTCCTCCAAATTCTCAGGGCTCTTGAATAAGACTTCTTTTATATTCATCTTAGTCCCTGAAGTTACACACGTCTTAAAAGTTAAAAAAGATAGACTTGTTAATAACACACAAATGTTCATAGACATAACATCTTTACAGATATCCTCTGTGAGCAGATCAAGCCACTTTCCATATGTATTTAAAGCCTAGTGGAAGGCTGGAGTTTTTAAGTTGTCAGATCTGTGCCTGAGTAAGTGGGGCTCTATTTTCACTCTTCGAGCAGTGAGAGATTAGCAGCTTGAAATCACTTTGACAGTTTCAGTTACTCTACTGCATACCGCAGGGAATTTTAATTCCAACCTGTGAAATTGTAATTGCTTCTCAAGAAGAGCGAAAGGATTCTGGGTAATGGCCACAGCCAAGCTCAATGTCAGAGTTGCCAGTTGCTGCCACTTCAGATATTACTTGATGTTATTCAAAAATCATTCCAGCTTTCCATATGGGAACTTGAACTGCAGAGGGAAACTAGATTAACAGAAGCTGTCAGATGTTCAGAGATGTGCAAGGAACAATGTGACAGAGGTGGATGCATTCTCCTTTCTTCTTTCTCTTTCTCTTGCTTTATACAACAAGCTTTACATAAACCAAGTCTTCTATTTCATATTCTTTTTCTAAACAAGTATACCAGCAATAGAAAGCTACAACGAAAAGATTAAATGACAAAGTCCTCCAGCATACAACACACAAGTAGGAAATGAAGTGTGTACTTAACCTTGTTCGCAAGAGATTTAAGATGTCTTTGCTATTCAGGGTCCTGTGGTTTGCAAGATTCCTCACTGCAAACAGCCAAAAAGAACTCAGAGCTGCCACAAACATTTAAGAAAAATAGTTGAGGCTTTCTTGGTACCAAAAGGAAAGGATATTCTTTTTTGCTTGGAAAAAAAAGGCATTGAATGCAGATCGCTTATTAGCAGCCACATTCCCTACTGATGACTGTGTTCAGCACGTGTAATAGCAGGATCAGCTGATTGTGAGGAAATTTGTCCTGTAATGACCTTGTTAAGTTGAAGTAGATTTCTCACTCACTCTGATGGTTTCTAAAGAGAAAATACTCAGTGGAAGTAGGCCTCAAATATAATGTCAATGGAACAATTAAAACTGCCACTCGGCATGGCATTTAGAAGCAATCAGGGAGCCCAGTGGGATCAAAAATCACAGATCAGATTTGTTCTGGTCAACTCATTCCATGAAGTAGATACAGTTCACAGTTCTACAGTTCACTCTACACTCACTGAGGTTTCCCAACCTGCACTAGTGCCCCCCAGGCAGTCCAGGCTTGGCCTGGAGGTCCCGGTGAGCTGTTTGACCAGAACTGATTTGTTCAGTTCAGAGGCTTTGAAAGCTTTAGTTGTACATAAATGGGGAAAAAAAAATTACAAACACACTACAGCTCTACAACACAGAGTGTCAAAACTCCCTCTCAAAATCTAAAGGGAGACAACAAAATACTCAATAAACAACACTTCCCACTTGCCAGACTGAAACAGTTGAAGAATACACTGCGTCTGCGGGCAATTGTGGGCAGTGCCATTTACAAAGTCTTCTTTGGCCTCTTTCACTATATCGTACTATTTCTAAGAAAATAAGCAGATCCCATTAAAGTACATGATGCACAATATCTAAATCACAAGCTTCATAAATCTCTGTAATAGCTGATGCAATGAATCTGTAATTGCTATGATTAGATAAGCTAGAGTGGCTGACAGAGAGAATGCTAGAGGCACAGGACATATCTGCATAGTTTATTCCCATCACACACACAAATTTGGCTCAGATATAATGATTTTGTCAATCCATAGTTTTCCTGAGACCCTTGCAATCTGTGTTACTTTCCTGAAAATTTCAACTCCCAGAGTAAAGCTTGTGGTTTTTAAAAAGAATTTCTCAGATTTGTTAAAAATATCAATTGTCAATTGTTACATATTCCTGGTTGTAAGGAAAAGTTAATTTCTCAGATTCGTTAAAGCAAATCATGGACACAGTTGTTTAGGTTTTGTGGGGTTTGTTTCATTTTGTTTTTTATAATTTGCATGAATTTTGAGATTTGGCTCATGACCTTCAGTGGCAGAAATAAAAAGTATAATATCCGAGTCATCACACACCTGATTTCCTGAAAACAGTTACAGTTATTGTTAAAATTTACAGGTTGTACTGAGAGCATCATGGTGAAATTTCCTGATTAATTGTCTGTAACTATGTTGAATCCCCATCTTACAAAGTTCTTACTGTTCTTACTAGGGGATTATTTATCTGCACTGTAGAGACAGTGAACTGGTTTTGGCTGTGATAGAGTTAGTTTTCTTCATTGCAACTGGCATAGGGATGTTTTAGCTGTTGCTGAGCAGTGCTTGCACATAAGTCAAAGCCTTTTCTGCTTCTCACTGTGCCTCACCAGCAAGGAGGCCGGGGGTGTGCAAGGAGATGGGAGGGGACACAGCCGGGACAGCTGACCCCAACTGACCAAAGGCACATTCCAGACCATAAGGCATCATGCTTACCAATAAAAACCTGGGGGAAAAAGGAAGGAGGGGCACATTTGGAGTGATGGTGTTTGTCTTCCCAAGAAGCGTGCGATGAAGCGCTGCTTTTCTGGGGATGGCTGACCACCCGCCTGCTGATGTAGTGAATGAATTCCTTGACTTGCTTTGCTTGCATGTGCAGCTTTTGCTTTACCTATTTATGTGTCTTTATCTCAACCCATAAGTTTTATCACCCACCACACTGGGAGTGAGCAAGCAGGCTTAAACAACCATACAGGCAGCTCAGCTCCATCTGGGCACCACACAAGCATCCCCCAAAATAAAAAAACCCCTAAACTCTACGATTCTTGCTCTTAATATTTTAAGCAGCCTTTGCAAGTAGAAGTTTGGATAAAGATTCAGAAAGGTGACAAGGCATGAACAAATGAACAATATCAGGCAGTCGGCGGCTGGAAGAAATGGGCACACAGACTGACCAGCACACTTTCAAGATGCATGGAGATCCTGTCTTGAGAAAACTGGTAATTAGAAATATCCAGTGTGCAAAATGCAACCTTCCCACTAACACAGCAATATTGTCTTATACATAGCGTGATCCAATGCACAGCTAATAGGGATTCACATGCAGTTCTCTGAGCACTCTATTAAATCTACAGACTGTATTAAATCCATCTTTTAACAGACCTGCACCACCAGAAGTACATCTTCCTATTCAATTATAAAAACTCAATACCTTTAAAATTATTTCAGTGTAAAAAATAATTCTTTTTGTATTAACAAAGCCTGGTAACTCGTGAAGTTGAGAGAGGCAAGATGGCAGGCAAAAATTCTTACAGACATGACAGCAATAGCAACAAATGACAAACTTTAATGGCCTTGCAGTGTTTGCTTCTAACGTAAAAAGACACATATCAAACCACCACACTGCATTATGCAAAATCCTTAAGAAAGCTTTAAATATTCTGCCCATAAAAGGTTACCAATATCGTTCAATGGAAAAATTTCTTATAAAATTCATGCAATTTTACCTCACACAGCAGTTCTGGAAAAAGTATGTAATACGAACATTGCACCATTTAAAATAAAAAAGGAAAGGAAAGATGCAACAAACTGTTCTGCCAACCAAGGATCTCAGGTTTTGGCAAGATAGGTCTCCCTATAGCTTATTAAGATTCTCTCCTTTGAATTATAGGAAAGGCATAGAGTAAGTACAAATTATTGCCCAATTCATATTAGCTTTTTAACAAAAAAAATGTTGGTAAAAGGGTTTCCTTTGAAGATTTTAAAGAGCAGTTTTATTGTTTTCATAAAAGCCTCATTCAGTTCACAGTTCTGCTTTTATTCCACCATAGTAAAGCCCAACAAGAACTGCGAGTAGAGCCAGGCTGACAGACAGCATCTTCAGTCCACTTCCCTCTTGTTGCCATGGGAGCCGCAAAGCCGTCCACGAGCTGAGTGGTGTTTTCACTGGGATCTCAGCAGAAGGGTGTGTTTTCCAGTTTGTGCCATTCTGTGGTGCACGTCTGAACTCCTGTGAAGAGATGCACATATTAAGATTGAAACTGTTCCATATTTCTGGTTGTACGTACCAAATACAAGCTCTTCTTTATACTGAGGTTCAAACTACTATCCCTTTTCAAGACAAACAACAATTCAACCTGCACTGCGTCATCACAGGGTCATCATTTTTTCATACAGAAATCTTATCAATGCCATCCAAAAATCAATATTTATAATGAAATTAACTGCCCGATCAATAAAGCTGCTAACAACAGAAACAAACCTCCCCAATGTCATCAAAGAGAGTTGTGTTGATGATTATTTTTTCATTTGTTTTGCTGTTATCTCACACCTTTCCCACTTTTGGCTTCTTCAAAAGAAATGTCTAACCAGTGAGAAAGGGGACCACAACACTACAATCCTTTGCACAGCAGGGCTCTTCTAAAGTCAATCATCGTCTCCCGGTGTGCCAGTTCAGTGGTGCTTGAAAATCCTTCCACAGGGCTTTTCCTTTCCTCTGACCCTCAGGAGACAGCTGTGCTAAAACACTTACCTTCTCATTCAGCATATTGCATCCCAGTCCCCTGCTGTGCCTGCCATTACCGTTCCCAACCTGACTGCAAGCACCAAGACCCTGAAGAATATGAAGTCTTTTAACTGCACCGAAAGTTACTGATGGTGAGTCACTGTTTCAGAAAATCCAAGCATAAAAAGCTCTTGTCTCTTGCAACCTTATTCAGTTCAGCATGCTAACAGTGTAGATACTCAAAAGTAAAAGCATCCATTGAAACTATAATTTGCAAGAGGTATAAAGATGTAACTAAAGAGAGGTGTAATGATGTTGCAATCAGAAGAGTCAATATTTCTGTTGATAATTTGTTTTCTTCCCTCTATTTCAATAATCTCTCAGAAATTCACCCGAGTTCAGCTGGATTTTTAATTGCTTTGAAATTTTCCAGTTAAAAAAGATTTTTTATTGAACCCTTTTATTTTTTTGCCTTCTTCACATTTTGTATAAAACAAGTCAGGGACAGGACCCAGAAAGTATCTGTCTGGATAATCTTGGTGATTAGCTGACACAGGACCACGTGAAAATACAGACCAGATGCCTGCTCTGTCTTGTACCAAACACATTCCTGGGCGCACTCAAAGAAATATCAAATCTCCAAGAAAGGTGCCTGCCTATGAAAGTGTGACAGCACAATTCAAACCATCAGTTAATGCCTCCTGTTTTCCATTTCAGCAATCAGCTCTATTACAATAATTGTAGAAGGAAAATAATGATTACTACTGGATAGGTAAGTAAGCAAGCATCAAAGGGGCAAATGAGAGCCTGGAGTAAGTGCTATTCTAATGTCGGAGTTATTGCTCAATTAGATCCCAATTCACGTAGGCAGAGGATAACTGATCAAGTGAACTACGAAATGAGGATGACTTCCCATACATAATGCACCTAGAAGACCCTCAACTGGGTAAACAGAGGAAAGACAATAGGTAAGCAAATCGGGGTGCAGTTCTTCTCAGAGCCAGGCACAGAATCACAGAATCACAGAATCACAGAATATTATGAGTTGGAAGGGACCCACAAGGATCATCTAGTCCAACTCACCATCTAACACCCGTACATAGACCGAGAGCACATCCCAGAGCGTAACACCAACCTAGATCCCTCACAGTCTGGCAGGCCACTCCGAGCCGGAAGGGGCCCAGGATCATCCAGCCCTACACCCCCCAGCTAGACCATGTCACTAAGCTCCTCGTCCAGTCTTCTCTTAAACACCTCCAGGGATGGCGACTCCACCACCTCCAGCAACAACAGTACACAAGAACTTCTGTCTGTAGTGTGCAGAACATGTTAGCTTTATCAAAAACTAGGAAACTGCTTCATATTGTTACTAATTATAATCAATCTCTAAGGCATATGAAATTGTAGCACCCGGCCCTAGCTATTTTATCCTCTTAAATCAATGCCGATAAATGTCTGCTCGCAGAATAAATAGGAAAATGTATAGGATTTTTAATAAATGAATAAAAATTCCTTTCCAATTTATTCTTTTTAGACATTTATAAAGACTTTCTTTCTTTGAATGTCTGCAAATCTCTACCAATCTAAAGTGCATAATTTAAGGTAATGATCAGTTTTTACATATATTGTTCGTACGTTTAAAAGAATGCGTAAGGCTATAAAATATCTGCAACTACAGTCTGATTTCATCTGGTATTTATTTTTCACTGATTCATGACTTAAAATTCGGCTGACTGCAATCAGACTACGAACTCCTAGTTAAATATTTCTACACCGCGTGATAAAAGTCCTGAATATTTAGTTGTAAAGGACTAGATGCTATCCCTTAAACAGATAAAAAGGGTCAGTACTTCATAAATGATGCAACTTTCTCCTCAATGCTCCTCTTCACACTCAACTTCAATCCCCATCTACCTGTCTCCGTGAGACTAGGGATAACCAGCAAAATGCCCCAAACACAAGTTGTAAAAAGTTTTGAGAGACTTTTTTTTTCTTTTCCCCTTCACCAACAGCTAAACACACCAGTGTTTCATGCATCCATTCATGTTTCCGTGCAGTAGTGATTTAAATGGCATTTCATCTATGTTTTACAGTTTTTCTGTGCTCCAACATAAAACCAAATACTCTAATCTTGCTGGCATAATTTTCATCATGCATAGGCTATACAGCTTTTTTGTTGTTGTTGTTACCATATTGTTTTCTTATGCCTCTATTGCAACATGCAATATGCATGAGGTAGTGCTGCAAACTGCTAGTAGGACAGAATGGCAAAAGAGATTTTAGCAAGGTTTACAAAGTTCTGGGGGTGGTGAATGCCACTGGCCCAACAGCCACAGTAGTGTTTCACCGAAGTCAGCCAGTAAACTTGTGAGACCCATTTTTAAAATTACTTTATCATATTTCTCATAAATGAGATTATCATACTGATCCACCAAACCATACTTTTAATTTTCTTTCTGTAGATGAGATTTTATCCCACAGTATTCTATTAATATTGAAACTTAACTGGGTCGGAGGTGCAATTCTCAAAATTTCACTATGCTTTTGTTTTTTTCCTGTCTTACATTTTGAACTCTGATGCATTTGTTTTTATTGGTAGTCACATTTTCTAAAATGCTTAAAACTTACAGTTTTTCATAGTATCTCAGATCATATAAGAGATTATCAAACAATTTATACCAGAAGCTTTTCTTTGAATAGATGAATACATGAAAAACTACTCCTATTATCTTGCTAACCTGATTTCTTCACAAAATTTCTCATGGATTAAACTGTTCTTATATGGACAAAAAGATCACAATTTGCAAACAGAAATGACCCTTTTCTTAAAGATGTACGTCACATCACTTAAAACACTAGCGCATTTCTGTTTGATAATGTGTATGTCTTCAGATCATCTTGCCAAACACTTTTGTTCAAGAAAAGTAAAGAACATCTTCATCTGATCCATATCGTCTAAGAACTATTCTCTAGACTGGTCCAAAAATTCTGCCTTGCAACACTGACACATGGGTAATACTACTGGTTCCCTTGAAAATTTCCCTCATTATCATCACAGAGCATGCATTCGAAAAAAAAAGAGTACATCTGGTTCCCTGCAACCAAAAGGCTCCTTTAGAAAATGGCAGTCTTTTGTCTCCCTCTCGAGATTCATACAAGAGCTTTTAAAACCAGGATAATCACCCAGAGACACCTGCAGGTGGATGCCTCTTCTTAAGGGTCTGCCGTGCAGCTCTGTAAGACATGGCACAAAACTCTCAGTGGGAAGAGGAGCTCTGCTAAGCTGACTAGGTTATTGCCCTCTCTTACTCCCGAACTAAGAGCTGACTGGCCCTCTCTGCAGTCTGGACTACAGTGAAGAGCCTGTCACAAATACACACAGGTATCATATAACCAGCTGTATTAAAGATACTTCATATATGATCTTATTTGGGCAAAAGGGTTTCCGTAGGCTCTGTTTTAGGAACCAGATTTCAGGTGAAGTATACAGTAATGTATATAGCATGCACAGAGAAGGAGGGGAGAGGATGAAGCCACAGAAATTAAAATTAAGGCTTCTTGGGTAGACATGGCAAATTACAAGAGATTATTTGGGCTGTCACATGAGCTTCAGGGTTTGCAACACTGTAGAGTTATACAGTAATATCTCGCTGCACTGCAACTTCTCCATTGCGACTTCGCTGGTTTGTGAGAAATTTTTCTTGCAGATCTGCCTCAGTGATTCACGGACCTTCCTAGCCAACACATGCGCAGTGCCTCTGCTTCGCCGAGGGGCAGCGCTGGTGCTCCCTGTGGGGTGGGACTGGCCCGGCCCTGCGGGATGGCACGCAGTGCCTCTTGCTCCCGTGGTGCCGTGCCCCAGTCCCTGCCCCACTCCTACAGTGGAAGGCTCACGCCACAGGATGCCCCAGGCAGCTGCTGAGACCCATCGCAGCACCACCACAAGCCACGCTGTCCCCTGTTACTCTAAGCCCAGCTGAGGACTGACTCCCACTGGGCGTGTGTTACTGTTTCCATGGCTACAGGTGGGGAAGGCAATGCAGGCTGTGCCCGGGGACTGCGCGCCTGGTGATGACGTAGCTCCAGGGAAAGTGGGGCAGGGCTGGATGCGGCGGCGGTGGGGCAAGTGCTATGTGCTAGAACGGTGCCCACGTTGCCACCACAGCTGCTGTGCCAGAAGGAGGTTTGTGTTCCCCCATGCCCTCCTCCCACTGCAGCAGGGGGAAGTGCTGTTCTGCTGAGTGCGTATGGCCAGTGATCCCACTCCTGGGACTGGTGGATGTTAAAGGGAAAGGAACTCTGACACTGATGCCAACCCCCCCCATAAGGGGCCTTGGGTGTCGCAGTGTTGCAAAGTTAAGGTTTCCTAGGCTTAATTAGCACCGACCACGGCCTCAGGACACCCCTTCCCCACCACGGAGGCAGTGCAAGCATGCGCAGTGGCAGCAGTCCAGCAGCAGCTGCAGAAGCAGCAGCGTGCCTGAAGAGAAGCCCAGGGGTTCTCCGGGGAGTCTCCCCAGGCAGAGAGGGCTCAGAAATGCTTCCCTTTGCTCCCCTGTGCTGGGAGAGCCTGTGTGAAGGAGCAGAAAACACTCCCCAGTGCTCTTGATTGGCTGGCAGTGGAGTGATGGGGGTGGCTTGTATGCATATTAATGACCCACATGTGTTTGCGAATTAGACACTTTGCAACACCCTGGCAAGACCCGTTCCTCACGAAGGGTGAGGTAATACTGTATTGTGAGATCCTCCTATATCTGTTCTTTTCCCTAAAGCTTTCCATACTGTGCCTTGAAGACCTATCCAAGTTACTTGAAGAAAAAAAATCATTCATGTTTCGTTAGGAGGTAGTTTTCTACAGAGGACCAAGTTCTTTCATGAATCTTTGGTGTAAAAAAATCTGGGTCAAGGGAAAGATCTATTTTTTTGAAGTAGCATTTACACTGGTCCACTCACCATGTTCTCACTTTATAGAAGTATTAATTCTGAATGGTCCTTACTTGTATCTTTTGATAAAGTATTTGCAGTGCATTAGATTTTCAAGGAAATCTTCAAATAATTTCTGTAATATTCTGAACTTATACACCTGTGATATTTATCATACACAATCACTAGTCAGAATGAAAGATTTTCTTAAGCTGAGCTCAGAAATCACACTTCTGTAGCTGCAAGACTCAGGAAGATTATCATAATGATTCGGTTCAGTGGAATTCAGACTAAATACAAAGCCTCTTTCAATCAAAAAATACTTAAGAGGAAACCCTAAGGTAACGAAATTCCGAAAATACGTGTTTATACTACTTTCAGTCTGGATAGGCCACAAACTCTTCGGTGGACTTGTAGAGAAGGAGCATTGCATTCACTAAAAAAGGACCACTAAAAAGGATGGAAAAGATTTCTAAGATTTCACACTATAGACTATTAATCGAAATGAGGGGAGGAAGGGAAATGATGAAACGGAAAAGCAAAGACAGACACTTTGAGCTAAGCATCTTGTATTTCCATGGAGGCAGCCTTTCATCTTGTTTTGGCAGTCACAAAGTAAACACAAGACTTTGCTAATAAGGTATAATATAAATTATTAAAACTTCTAGTATATGATCAAATGCATTTCAGATTATTTTTTGAATAATTCTGCCTTGACGACTGCCAGGAGTAATACATTTTGTGTACCCTTGCACAGACCCATTGATTGTTGTCTTTCTGAAACTCCAGTCCCAGAATTAAACCACCGTGCATGAAGGAAATATATAATCACATCAAACCCCAAGATTTGGCATCTGTCGATCATAGCCTAGCTTTTTGTAAGATCTCACTTCATGTTAGTCAACAAAGACATGAGAGAAACTCTTTAGCTCTGAGCTGAGGTTTTAATAGATTCAAAACATTTCTTACATGCAAATTTCTTTTATGGCTCAGGGGCACTGTTAGAGCTTGAAGTGTTAGCTAACTGCTGTGAAAAACTCCTTGGCTGAGCATATCTCAAGATAGATTAGACTTCTGAATTTTTTAGCCCAACCAAGTACATTACACACTTGTACCACTGGCTTTAAAAATATGGACTTTTATATAATCATGCACAACAAGTCTGCATGACAAAGTAAAAGAAAACATGTTAAAATATGCATTACATATCCTGCTGCACCATTTGAAACTCTGGGCTATTAAACTTTGATGGCATTTTTCAGATTTAAAAAAACAAACAGTTGCTAAAGGTCACATCGATTACACACCCAAAAAATATGTAAATTGAATTTTATTGAATAGTTCCCGAAGACACATTTAGCTTTGTAGGTGTTAACACAGCTCCTTTGATTTATTACTACTTACAAAATCCAATTGCCTTCTGCAAATGTAGAATGCTGACCTTAAACGACAAAATAAACGGCATAGAAAATATTTTTTTCCTACCTGAAACCTCCCCCCTGGCCCCATCCCCCCCCACCTCAGGACTTCCTATAAGAAGCATCCTTGCCACCATGTATTCCAAGAAATGCAGTGTGCTACCCTGTTAAGACAAAATGCCATCTACAAGCATGCTTGTGTCAGATGTTATCAGCTGTACACCATTCCTAGGAACTCACTGATTCCCCAAACCCATGGAGTTTACCTACCCATGTTAAGAAACGGGAAACCTTGAAAAAATAAATACAGCAGCCAGGAACTTTTGCAAAGGAATTTCACATTGTTTCTTCTTTTTGTGTGCATATAAACATAAGTGTTTGTGTATATGTGTATAATTTATATTATGTGTGTAATTTAACATATAAGGGAGGAAACAGAACTGAACTAAAGGATACAGATCTATTATTAATTTTTTTCAGTAAATGGTCAGCGTTAGTAATGACTAGGATTCCTAAACTGTAAACTCCAAATCACTAAAGCTGAAGCTACAGCAATAAAACAAATTAAACAAAGCATCTCGCAAATAGCTGCAGTCACTAAAACTGTCTTAATGGCTCTCACAGGATCTTTGGATAATTCAGACTGTCTGGTCTGTGCTCCTGCAGAAAGAAGGATGAGATATGGCCTACTTTGCTGAGGGATTTAATTAGTTGGACTTTGCACAAATCCAACGATGGAGACTGCACAACCTCCCTGGGTCTTTTCCCCCTGCTTGACCATCTTCATGAGGAAAACGTTTCTCTTCATATCCAGTCTGAACCTCTCATTTACGATTTAGGCCCAATCGCTCATCATCCCACATGTGCCACTGTGAAGCACTTGGCTTGGTCTTCTTCGTAACCTCCACACAGGCATTGGGTGGCTTCTATTAGGGTGTCCTGAAGCCATCTCTTCTCCAGGCTTGAACAAGACTGGTCCCTCAACCTCTTCTCACAAGACCAAGTGCTCCAGCTCTTGACCATCTCTGTGATGCTAACCTGAACTCATTCCAGTTACCAATTTGTAAATTACATCAAGATCGTTGCAAATGACGCAGTCAAATCAGCTCAGCAATACACTAGTAGCAGCTGGACCATGGTCACACACACACACACACATAACATGCATAATAATGGGAAGATACAGTGATCCCTCAAACATCACGGGGGTTCGGGTCTGGGAGACTGCTACAGTAAGTGAAATCCGCGAAGCAGCAATTCATACGTAACTACAGCCCTCCCCTACAGCAGGAGCAGCAGCGGCAAGAAAGAGCATGCAGGAGAAAACAGCAAGCAGCAGCTAGTAGCAGCTACCAGCAGAAAACAGCTGCTGCTATCTGCTTCATGCTCCTGCATGCTGCCGCTTGCTGAACATGCATTGCAGCAGCTGTCAGCAGTGAGGAGCAGCTAGTCTAGGAAGAAGGCTCTGCAGGGCAGATTGGTTAATGTACCTTTGAGGCAGTGTTATCAAGTTTCCCCAATATTTTGTTAATCTTTGTAACACTGTTATAAGTGAGCCAGCTCTGGGTGGCCCCCAGGTGAGCAGCACCTGCTGGCATCAGCCCACCCACCCCCCGCCCTTGTGGGGAAGGGCAAAAGACGGGGGAAGCTGGAAAACGGCAATGTACTGAAGCTGCAATAGGTGAACCATGAAGTAGTGAGGGGTTATTTTATAGATACTCATCTGCATTAAATCTGACTGTTTCTTCCAGTTGTCATCCCTTATGGAGACTACCTTTAACTAGGCCTACCCCTGACTTGCACCTAAGTCAGCAAATGCTTTTTTCTTTCCAGTAGCACCTGCATGATCTGTTTGATTCCTTTTATCAGCATAGAAAAAACACCTTTCTCATTACTCAACTACCTCTTACCTTGATTACTTACAACAGTCCCTTCTGCCTTTTCCGTTTTCCTTCTGCTTCTCCCCATTCCTCTCTCATATCACCTGACCATACAACCTCTTCTAATAAACAAAGGTGGAGATGCCAGTAGAAACAAAAATTAGGAATGACTTTCTGTCCCTGTCACACAGAGACGTATCTGGAACTTCCTCCTCCTAAATTAACATTCAATTAAAACTGAAATATTCCTATTTGTAACGGGTTTTACCCTGGCT
>WEKX01012870.1:1010-12579 GCA_013390025.1 Pitta sordida
AAAAAAAAAAAAAAAAAAAAATAGCCAAAGAATCTCTCTATCCTTTATTGGATGCAGGATGAAACACTGTCATGAAAGAGAAGGCTGAGATACTTAATGCCTTTTTTTTGCAACAATCTTTAATAAAAAGGCCAGTTATTGTCAGGTTATCCAGCTTCCTGAACTGGGAAACAAGGATGGAGAGCAGAATAAACCTTCCATAATCCAGAAGGAAATAGTTAGTGACCTGCTGTGCCACCTAGACACTTATAAGTTTATGGTGTCAGATGGAATCCACTTGAAGGTACCAAGAGAACTGGCAGAAGAGCTCACCAAGCCACTCTCCATGATTTACCATCAGTTCTGGTTAATCAGAGAGGTCCCAGGTGACTGGAGATTGTCCAATGTGATGCCCATCCACAGAAAATGCTGGAAGGAGGATCCAGGCCCATTAATTTGATCTCAGTGTCAGGCAAGGCTACAGAACAGATCATCATTCACAGAGAGAGTGATTGCACATTGGAATGGACTGCCCAGGGAGGTGGTGGAGTCGCCGTCCCTGGAGGTGTTTCAGAGAAGACTCGATGAGGAGCTTAGTGACATGGTCTAGCTAGCGAGGGTAGGACTGGATGATCCAGTGGGTCCCTTCTGGCTTGAAGTGGCCTGTTAGACTGTGAGGAAACTAGGTTTTTGTTTACCATTCTGGGATGTGCGTTCGGTCTCTGTACGGGTGTTAGATGGTGAGTTGGACTAGATGATCCTTGTGGGTCCCTTCCAACTCATAATATTCTGTGATTCTGTGATTCTGTGATCTTGTGTTTGATTACACGGTGCATGAAGTACAACCAGGAGATCAGGCTCAGCCAGATGGGTTTATGAAAGGCAGGTCCTGCTTAACCGACCTGATCTCCCTCTGTGGACTCTTGGTTCTCACATGAGAACTAGAAAGCGGTCCAAATTTGAGGTTAATTATTTTAACTTGTTTCCCTAACTAAAATGAAGCTTTGCTCAGAAACACAACCCCCCACACCTCCCCATTTCCATTGTCCAGTAACAAAGGTGCTTTGATTTTGCTTTAAATGGGAATGGGGGTGGCACTGGTGTGTGCGATGAACACAGGCGATTTTATCCCAAATTTGGTTGAGAAACTGTATTAAAATAGCAGTTGAAACATAATGTAAACCTAATTCTAAGTGATGCTGTTTTGAGTGTTATGTACGTAGCGCTAGTAGTACTTTCATTTCGAAGTATGCATAATGGAAGACTTCAGTCTGTTAAATGCATTTTGTATTCCTATAAAATACTTGGAAATAATATAACAAATACGTTTTTATTCTGTTTTTATCCATGGATTTCATTTAGTAAAGATGATAATGGCTTTTCCCTATGGCATACATCTATGCTATGAGTTGCATATGTTATCATCTGGCAGCTGTTGTTGTAACACATGATACATTGTAAAATAAGCTAGACATGTAAGTTACAAAATAAGATTGTGTCTGTTGCAGTATGTGGAGTTTTACATGGAACACGAAGTACCACTGATGTTACCTAAATTGGAAAATGCTGTGGACAAAACAGACAAAAAAATCTGTAAGTACAGAAACCTCATCTGAAGCAGGCATTAAGAAGCTGACATCATGACTATATGCATTGTCAGTCACAGAGAGGCCCTTTAAGAATTAATATGATACAGGGGTTTTTTTTCTCCAATGAATACCCAATATCACATTTTCTCTGAAAAATAAATGAACTTTAAACGTTTAAAATGTCTTCAAAGGAGAGGTGGTGAAAAGATCTCTTGGAAAGTCCTATTCCTTTCAGTTTTGAAATATGTTCTACATTTTTGGTTAGTTTATTAACTTTGGTATTAAAAAAGTGTATTCCACTACTAGTCAGGTCCTTAAGTAGGCATGAGAGCGTGAAGCAGAGATCTCATTGAAGTTCTTTTGAGACTTAGCCCCGAGTCACAAACAAAAGGAGTGGCTAGGCAGAGAATCAAACCTTGATTGGTTAAACCTGAATATTCCTAGTTTGTTGAAATTTGATTCACATCCTCCAAGAAAAGCAGCAAGGAGAAGGGATATGCCTTGCCCAAAAGGTAAGTTTCAGTCCCCAGACTAAGACACATATTGGCTGACTAAGCTTTTGTAGAACTTCTAAAATAAAGCTCAATTTGTAGAAAGGCATGCAGTCTGCCTTACACGTACTATTAATCCTGCCTATAACATAACTAGCTGACATGATGAGAAGAAGAATCACTTTATTTATTAGGCAAGCGTAGGATGTGATGTTTAGCACAGTGTATACTCAGTCTTTTTCCAAGGTCTTGAGATACTACTACGTACAAGAAGAATACCACAAGTATAGAGATTCTTCACTATGAACTTTCCTGAACTGACTTCTAATGTTTTTTGGCTTACCTTTGGACCAACTTTCTAAGAGAACTGGAACAGGACATCATCAATCCTCAGCATGTCCTCAGATGTGCTGAAGGTCTGCCATCACTGCTTTAGAATCAGACTAAAGTATCTTTTGTTACTCTGTCTACAGCAAAATCCAAGTCTAGTTTGTGGCTCCCTTTTGACACTTCCTAATTTGAAAAGCTTCAATAACACTGTTACCTCCTTTCTCTGCCTCCTAAAATAGGTCTCCAAGAATGCACATGGTGCCAGCACCACAGCACAGGTATGGAACAAGTGGCTTAGCAGGTGTGAAGACTGAGTCTTTTCTCAGTGGCTGAAGATCTGGCAGTGAGTCCTATGGGATACAGAGCAAACACACCATGGCCAGGTGCAGCAGGCTCAGACCTCACATATCCTGCTGGGCCTTGGATAGAATGTAACTACATTATGTGATCCCTGTGATCCTGTTTGGGTTGTACCTGCGATTCTGGTGCAAATTACTGGAAAAGTGTACGCAATTTAGTACCTTCTACTTGCACACATGAGATACTGAGCCTGCCCCATAATTAATGTCTAGAGTGAGTACATCTAGTTACTCTGTCTCATTTCTAAGTTTCAAAAACAGTATGTGTGCCATCCCTTCCTATAGAGTAGGTTTAATAAGGTGAACTGCAGTAGTTTAGGAACCACGTGTAAGCTTCAAACTGACACTGTTGAATGACCTCCACGTTAGAACTGAGATTTGGAGCTTTTTTCTAATTTCAGTTATAGAGATTTAAGGCTATGGCATTCACCTTAGCATTTGTACTGGACATTTGAGGCAGGGTAAACTTTTTAATCCAGGCTCTTTTGGGGCATTCATTTCACCATCACTGTTATGGTTTAGGGGTTTTTTGCTGCTCTGGCAGTGAGGGGGTTAACAGCTCAGCTCTCAGCTCAGTCGCTGCAATGGCATTCAAGGTTATAGAGANGAGATGGTTCCTACCCTGGATCTGGTCAGATAATACCAACCTGCCTGGTTTACCCCTACCCTATGTTCCCCCTTTGTCTCCTGGTGAAAAAAGGGAATATGAGATCTGTTGTAAGAGAAGGAGGGGTGGGGGGAAAAGGTTGCCTTTTAAATGATGCTTCTTTCGCAGTTCTGATCTCGTTAGTTGGTAAATAAATCCTTTATATTCTTTGCTTGTAGTATGCCTTGCTTTTTTGCCTGTGACCAGTTTTATTTTCTGGATTTATTTTCTAGTTTTTCCTCCAGGAGAGGTTGTGGGTGAGTCTCTGGCATCCAGCCAGGGTCAAACCAGGACAATCACAAAGATGGTCAAAGATTTAAAATAATTTGTATATTGCAGTAAAGAAAGGAAAACAGATCCTTTTTGAATTATCCCTTGCAGCTCTGACCTCAAGATGAGTGTTACTACAATGTATGCCAAGCAAAAAAAAATTAAACTGTAACTATAACATGAGTAGATCAGGGATATTAAGTGTAGTTAAAGCGTAGCACTGGCTCCTGATATCCCTTATATCCAATGTTATAATTGGTATCAGCCCTTGAAAAAGAACAAAAATGGGAAAATAAAAATGGTCCTCTAAACATTCATTTACTTCATCACTCATATTCAGTTACTGTATTGAACTTCTTGGGGGTTTAAAATATCCCATGCAGAAGTTGCTCACAGTATTGTATGGCTGCAAGGCAGGCAATTCTGATTTGACAATATGATGAAAAGGCTTTTTAACAGTGGTCAAATGTTAGTAATCCTGGTGCAGGTAATACAGTCCCTTGTACGAATTAATGGGTTCAGTATTGTCACGTAGCCCTGAGAGAAATGCAAAACTGGAGGAAATGCAAGAAAGGGCTGTTAAGATGATCTGGGAAAGGGAGATCTGCCTGTGTGAGAAGAGCTTGTTTAGTCTCTGTCAATGACGTCTGAGAGGTGATATGACTGGTCTCCATCAATATTTTAGAAGGCCAGCACTGAAGACAACAAAAAGCTAATTAAATTAAAAGACAACATTGGCACAATGACAAGAGGGTATAAATTGACCATCAATACATTTAAATATGAAATAAAACTTCTACTTAGGAAGGGAAACAAATTTTGAAAGAGGAGCAGTAGCAGCAACGTGTCTAAGAGCAGTACATGGTCATTTTCCCTAACAGCTCCTGAAAGTTTGACATGGTTGGCTATGATCACAAGGGAAGAGATTCAGTATGTTTTCCTCTGCCCGTGCCCTATATCAATCAAGAGAAAAACAAACTTTCACATTTACCTGGAGACTGCAGTGTGTGGCATCAGGAAGTATGATTTTTCCCTAAATGGCCAGACATCTGATCTCAGGCCTTGTCCCTTCTCCCATCTGGTGAGAAAGTGGCTGGATTCAGAATTAAAACATTCAAATTTTAAATACTAAATAAATTAAATAAATTTACCTGCGTTGCAATTTAACATTCAAATATATCTTTTATAACATACCTTGTGAATTGTTAGCTAAAGGACAGCTTTTATCTAGCTATGCATTAACAGTATTTAAATTTCTATTTTATTTTCTCGTAAAGAAGAAAACGGTTTTATATTCTTTATCCTTATATATATATATACTATATACCATATTTCTCAACCTAAACTGAGTTTACATCTTTGTCAAGTATCAAAAAAATTGCTCCAAATGCTAAGAATTCCACCACTGATGCAATGATTATCAATTCAGCAGAAAGTTAAACTGAAGAAAGCAGATTATCTGGGACGTATGCAACCTATCACCCGTCCCAGTTCCACTCATAATTTCCTCTCCCATTCCTAGTCAGGTTTAATGGAAATACAAGTAAAAAACCAACCAATCTCCCAAGAATAGTTCAAATGGTCAAGTTTATTTTTAAAAAAACAATCAAACCACAAAGAAGTTTAAAGAGTAAGTGGAGAACTTCCTTTGTCCACGCAGTTACTCCGGCTCTCTTGCAATGTCTGTAAGCCAATTTTAGCTTATTTCGATTCACAAATGTTGAGACAGACTTTATTTTAGCAGACTTGAACTTATTCATTGAAGCCAGTCTGCAGGCTCTGCGGTCTCTGCTCCGTGGCCATTCCAGCTGTCACTCAGTCCTGTGGTTTCCCGCTACCCTGAAGCAAGAGCCCACAGCCCAGGACACAGCCCGTGCCTGGACTGTGCTCCTAGGCACCCTGTCCTTTGGGACACCGCCTTCAAAGTGTTATCTTCTCGAATGGAAGCAGGAAAACGTTCCTTCGAGCCCTCACAACGAGCACGAGGAGGGAAGGCCACGGCCTCAAGCTGTGCCAGGGGAGGCTTTGGCTGGACATTTGGGGAATTCCTTCATGGAAGGCTTATTAGACACTGAAATGGCTGCCCAGGGAGGCCGTGGCTCCGGTGCCCGGAGGTGACAGAGCCGCCCCGATGCCCACGGCGCTCGCTGCGAGGTCACGGCGGAACCCCTCCCCGGCAGCCGGAGATGGGTCCCAGACGGAGAGGAGTCCTGCCGGCTGCTCCCGCTGTGCATCCTGGGAACAGCAGTACCCCTTAGGAAGACGCGGCGGCCTCGGGGTCAAGAGAAGCCGTTCAGTCACGTGACTTCGAAAGCCCTGCCACTTCCTGCCCCGAGAGGCCCCGCGTTGGGAAAGACAGCTCGCCGATTGGGCGGCTGGCTCATCACGTGGTTGCCAGTGGCCAATGAGGTGTTCCCTTGCCGAGCCCCTCCTCGCCGTGCCGCGGCTCCCCAGGATGGCGGCGCTCGGGGCGCGGCGGCTGCTCCGGCCTGGCCAGCGCTGGTTCTCGCAGGCAGAGCCTGCCGTCCTATCGCCACTCTCCGGCCCGCGCTACCCGCCTGTGGTGGCATCCATCACGGCCAAGAGCAAGGCGGCCAAGCAGCGGCGCCTGGAGCGCTTCAAACAGCGGGTGCATGCGGCGGCCACGGTGGAGGAAAAGCTGCGGCTGTACGGGAAGCTGCAGCGGCCAAAGTACGTGGTGTACCCGCAGACCTTCGCTCTCAATGCCGACCGCTGGTACCGCAGCTTCACCAAGACCGTCTTCGTGCCGGCGCTGCCCCTGATCGCCGCTGCCCCGACAGGCTCCAGACCAGCACTCGGGGACGGCAGAGCCCCGGAGCCAGGAGCAGAGGCGCCGGGCGCTGCGAAAACCCCGGAGCCCGCGGCGGGAGCGGTGCCATACCTGGATATGGGCGAGCTGCGCTCCCTCACCTGCGACGCCCTCCTGCAGGAGAGTTTCTACCAGAACAAGAAGCCGCCGTACCTGTACCGCGAGCAGGAGCACACGCCAGGCCCCTTCCTCACGCAGCTCGTTTCCACGCTCGCCGCTTTCCTGTCCGGCCGCAACCCGCTGCTGGCCGCCTCCTCCTTCGGTGCGCATCGGGCTGGGAGGGAAAGGGGTGTGGGATCCCATGGTGATGGGACCGGTCTCTGAGCCGACAGGAATCTCACTGGCGTAGCTGGCTTGTTCAGATGATCGCTAGTTAACTTGTTTCCCTCGTTCTATGTGGATTTTGGGTTTTGTGTTTCACTGCAGCTACAGAACTGGGAGGGTTTCAAAAGCAAGGGGAAGTTGACTGTATCTTCATATTCCTCTGTTCTGTTTCAGATCTAAAGCCTGAAGTTAACTACTACTGGCATCATGGTGAGGAAGTTGTTGTTCATGGGCATCGAAAGGGTAGAGTTGATCCTGTGCGATTCCAGATAGATGATAAGCCACACCTGCAGATCCGTGTACCCAAGCAGCTTCCCGAGGTGGGGATGTTTCCAACAGCACGTTAATAACACGGATTTTCATTTTTGTTTCTGACAGCCACTGAAACTACGCAATAGGTAGTATGTGGAATACCCATTTAATCAGATATGTAGCACATTTGTGCATTTTTCAAGTCTTAATACCTTTACTACTTGATGGTAATTGCTATGTAGATACTGAGACAGTCTTCTCAATTCCAAGCTGGTCCTTTCTGTGGTTTTAAGTTACATGTTATTACATGTAATTAAATTGAATTTTTAACATTTTATGCTCAGAAATGGAGGCAAGAATAAGAAGTGTATCGTGAAGTGTTCTCAGTGGAGAAGAAGTGGTTATGACTGGCAAAAAGAGAATAAGTGCACATATAATCTGAATGTGAGCTCTGTTGCCTGTTGCTTTGCTGTTATGTTATTAAATGCACAGTTTCATGAAAGTATATTCTGCTTCAATGGTCTAATGCTTTTCTTGCAGGTTTATACAATGTTAATTGTTTAGCCAGTGAGGGTTCCCTGTTTCCATCACAAACAGAAAACTATTGCTCTTTCTGTAAACACAGAACCTTTAGTACCACCTTAATTGTACAATTCGCTTAGGTTAGTATTGTCAGATGCTACGAACTTTGGTATTTTAGAAAAACTGTCTGGGCAGTTGAAAACATTGTGTAGTGTAGAACCCTGAATCTATAAACTCACTCTGCCAGTTCAGATTAGTTTATGGGTTGCTGTTATAAAAGTTTCTGCTGTTTTTCTGTGGAAGCAGATCCTGGTTTTGAAGATGGTTCCAATTGGCAACTTTGTTAGCATCATTTCACATACTGTTTTTTGTATGTTGCAAAATCAAACTTCAGTGTAAGATGACTGTGCTAGCATTCATCACAAGGCAAGTGATTCTCTTGCAAAAATGAATTTCAGTTGAGGTTATATAGTGTATACTGTCGGTGCTCTTCCACTTCATGTCCCACATATTGTGACTTCACATCTGTGATTTTTCAGTGATTAAGGAGGACCCTTTTCATAACTGTGCATGTGTGACCTGACACGCATGAATATATTCAATTAGGCAGTCATGAAAATGCAAATCAACTCGCACAGCCGCAGCAGTGGCGGTGACTCTGCCGCTTCGCCATCCTCCCAGCATGGCTGTAGCTCCGCCGCTTACCCCCCACCTCAGGAACAGGGGCCGCAGCAACTGATACACCACAACACAGTGCTAAAACAGCAATGGGGGGCCATGTGAGGGTGTGGGGCAAATTTGCATATTAATGAGCTGCCATTCTATGTGGAGGTAGGGCTTCACAGGAGACAAACAAGACCGCGGTCCCGTGATATAGGAGACCCGACTGTAGAAGCAAGATTTGCACTTTATGTTGTCTGACCAGAAAGTGGCATATTATATGAGGCCTGATGTCAGAAATGTGACTTACATCTTAGTTTTTCTTTCTTCTGCTGCTTTCAAAGGTTGTACCCCTGCAGTCAGATCTTGGAGATATTCCTGTTATTAATCACAAGCCATCCAAACTGCCGTTGTTCAAAAGGCAGTATGAAAATAAGGTGTTTATAGGTAAGAGTTTCTAAAAATGAGATGTTACTATTCTGTTTTTAAGAAAATCCAACAAACACGTAAAACCTGCCCCCAAACAAACACCACTTCAGTCTTTCTTCTCCCATCAACTGAAGAAAGTAGTGCGTTTTTATATATAACTATAACTATAAATATACGTAGTATGCAAATCTCAGTTGAGATTTCATGTCCGTTAGGCAATCAGGAGTTGCATCCTTCTGTGCACATGGTATTGTATGCACAGATTTTGTTGAAGATGTTAAATAGAGAACTAACAACGAACCGTCTTTGAATTTTTATGTATCTCCTCAGAAATGTTTTAGTATGTGAACTCTTAGCTTTTGGAGTTGGGAAGTTCCTTCAGTCTTGGTTTTTACACAGATGTACAGGAGAGGTTCAGATGTTGTGTTTGGAATCTGACAGTGAAGGTGTGTGCATAATAAAAAGGTGTTCTCTCTTGACTGATATTTTCATTTTGGGGAACAGGATCGAAGGTATCAGATCCATGCTGTTACGGACATACCCAGTTTCATCTGATTCCCGATAAACTGAAACGGGAGAGGCTTATAAAAAAATGTCTTGAGGATCAAATTGAAGTTGTTTATCGATGCAATGGTATTGCAAGTCTCTTTGCCTGGACAGCAGCACAAGCAATGTATCAAGGTGAGACAGGCAGCTTCACAGAGCTTTCCTGGCTGTATCTGCCTACTGTAAAGTTCTCTAGCTTTTTCTCCCCACTCCAGTCTTGTCATGTTTTTTCTTCTGAAGACCACCTTTTAAGTAGGTCTTTACAAATTCAGTTGAACTAATGAATGAAGCAGACCTTATAAAAGAGAATTGAGATTTCATCTTTGAGTACATTGATTCAGAGGTAATTAATTACAGAGAAAGATATTTTTTCGTACATGTAGAAAGCTTGACTTAACTTTGTGGTCCTAAAATATTGAAGTCAAGTAAATCTTGGTTTCAAAGCTGTAGGAGGTGTAAATGCATCATGAGTTAAAGGGGCAGCACAGTTCTCATCTATGACTTCTTTTTTTTCTGTAACAGTTTCTAACATTAATCACTGCACATGATACAAATATTTTTAAGAATATTACAGTGTGTGATAGTGCTCATGCATAAATACATAAATATTTTTAAAATACTGTTAATGCTCAGTGGGGTATTTTTTTAAGCATTAATACTCATTGACCTACTGATCTTGATATTCGGCTGGTTACTATAGTCAGTTATGTCCATGGATACATGTGCATGCTTCTGTCATGAAACAGATGTTCAGTACGCCATGAGAAGCATGGAATAGTTGAAAGACATTTTCCCTCAGGTCATTTGTAGGACTTGGATGCAATAGTAATTGAGCTGATTTGGACAAGTGACTTGGCTGATCAGCAAGGGGTGTTTATCAGTTGGTGATAGAGAACTGTGTACAAAACGCACGTACCGCCTGATCTTGGACATACCCTTTATTGATGATTGTGTTTTGATTAGTCTGTATGAAAAAACCTTGTGTGGCTAAAGCAGATGGGACTTTTTCCCGACTGAGCAACTGCTCCAATTCCCAGTATTTTTCTGTCTTTCAGGACTAGGGTTTAAGTGTGTGTGCTGATAGAAATTTCAAGACCCGTATAACCAGGTATTTGTTCATTTTGTAGGATTCTGGAGTGAAGCAGATGTGACCCATCCTTTCGTATCGCAGGCAGTAGTGACTGATGGAAGATACTTCGCTTTCTTCTGTTATCAGCTAAATACATTAGCACTAACTGCAGAAACTATTAAAAATAACCCTCGAAAGAATATTTGTTGGGGTACAGACAGTAAGCCTCTATATGATGTTGTGGAAGATGGTGATGTGAAAGGCTTTAATGATGAAGTTCTGCTTAATTTGGTTCGTTTTCTACTAAACAGACCGAAAGAGTTGTAAATGATTAATCAAGACAGTTTTCCTATGTATGTGCCTGAACTTCATTGTAACTCCATAAAGTATGAGCTAGACGGCCTTGATTTTAGTCAGGTGTTGGTCTAGCAAACACTATATACGTATTTTATGTTATTTGGGACTTAGTTAATTTTTTTTGATGTATGCTACTGTACACTGACAAATAAATGTCTGGAATACCTTAATGTCTTTTATTTACTCTTAAAAGCCTATTGTCCTACATGCGAGTAGTTTCTTTTAGCAGATATTTTAGGTTATGTCAAACTGTCATACTGAAGTATAAATTCATATGACCATCTGGTGGTATCACTGGGAAACTGCTTTCCTAGTACTCAGTACGAGTGATAAATTTCTAATTTTGTGCCTGAGTGGAAGTAAATGTTTATTCATTATAAAGAGAAAGTGAGCTCAGAATAAAAACTGTTTTTAAAAGTCAATGATTGGCAATTTAGTTACATAGCAAGGGAATTTTTTAACCATGGAGCAGTATGTAATATAAACATGCTGAAAATTGCTTCCACAGACTGTGTTACAATTTAAGCTGTCACCTCCAGAACTACAAAGAAAATTCTCAAGTTCGTTTCGAGTCTACAGTTTTCCCGTTAGTCTTTATTTTCAGCTGTAGATACCTTGATGCTTCTATTGCTGATGCTTGGATGTCTGTGAGTGGTTTTTAGTAGATCAAAGCTGAGTCCCAGCCACAGCTAAGATCTTTGATTATATGATCACAGAAGCACAGCATATGCTGAGTTGGAAGGGACTTACAAGGATCATCGAGTCCAGGTCTAAGTGAATGCCTGTACAGGGATCGAACCCACAAGCTGGGTGCCATGAGCACCATGCTCCAACCATCTGAGCTAATCTCAGGGTCTTTTTTTTTTTTTCTCTTTTGTAACCTAACTCATCTTCCCATCATCCCATTATCTAGACC
>WEKX01012872.1:0-69992 GCA_013390025.1 Pitta sordida
TAATATTCTGTGATTCTGTGATAGTTAAGGAAGACCAGGACTGCAAATCCAAGTATGTTTCTACAGTTAATTAAAAGATGTCAAAGTTAATATTGCAGGTGCAAACTGGATCCAGACCACTTCTGTATATGTCATAGAGGTTGGATTAATCTCATTTTTACTATCTGAAAGTTAGGCAATGAATCACAAATAGTCACAGGTTCACTGTTCCTAATACAGGCCAGGATGCCATTAGCCCTCTTAGCCACCTGGGCACACTGCTGGCTCATATTAAGTTTACTGCCAATCATTATTCCTAAATCCCTCTCCATTTCACCACTCTCCAGCCACTCGTCCCCCAGCCGATAGCGGTGCATGGGGTTATTGTGTCCAAAGTGAAGAACCTCACACTTAGTCTTGTTAAATCTCATACTGTTGGGGTCGCCCATGTCTCTAGTCTGTCTGAAGAGCCCTCCTACCCTCTGGCAGTTCAACATTTGTCCCCAGCTTGGTATCATCTGCAAACTTGCTGATGATGGACTCAATTCCCTCATCCCTATCGTCAGTAAAGATATTGAACAGTGAGGCTCCTCAGCTGTATCAATAGGTAGAAGTAAAGAACTTCATAATGTGATTCATCCAAAACTAAGGTAAGTGTCTAAGAGAGACATACTTCCCTCAGGGCATGTCCCTCTCTGTCCAATAAGGAGAGTGTGAGTGACTCTCTAGCAAGGTGAATCCCACCAGAGCAAATGGCGTGTTACTTTTACCACAGGATCACTTGGTGCCCTACTTGGTGCTTACTAAATCTTACTCTTTTTATCTTTTCCCTGTAATGTGTAAGCCTCTGCACAGTTTTACTGTGTGCTGAGTAATACAGTATAGGATACTGAATTTATTGCTTTTCAGTGTGACTTTCTAAGGTGCTCGAGTACTGGACTTGTTAGCTCTTTACAAACACCAATTAATATCTTCAAAGATGTGCCACTGAAAAAGGCAATATTATTAACACCTCTTGTTATAAAGGACGAATGAAAGCATCAAGATTAGAGTTGTTGAAAGCTTCCCTGCACTTTGTTTATGCAGACTGATTTTTCAGTGCTCACAGCACTTTACATTATTTTGCAAGTGTGAGACACAGTCTGTGTCTGTTGTGGCCTGGATTGTGACCATGAGAGCCTATTGACTTCTGCAAACCACTCTTTCCCAGGCCTTGTGTTTGCACCTGTGAAAAACAAAAAACTTTTACTCCAGATAAGACTGTTAGTAACAGCCGTTCTCTGGGATAATACCACTCTGGAATAATGCCGCTAGATTACGTGGCTGCTGCACGCTCTGCAAGGTGTCATTCATACAATGTAGGAACATTGCTTCTGTCACTGTAGATCCATTTTAATCCACGTTCTGCAATGTTGGTGCTGCAACAAAAGCAGCCGAACCTTAGCCATTCTTTGCCCCAGGTAAGGCAGGGAGTCCTGAGGAGAAAACCACAGGAGTTTGCAATCAGGTCATTAAAAGAGCTTATGATAAATTTAGAAGGCGTCTAGAGTAAGATTTCACAAGCAAATTGAATTTCTTTTTCCATTCTTGATTTTGGAAATGTAGGTTTGTTCTAACAATTTAAAAAAATACTGTATTGCCATGCACTGTTTTGTGTAAGTCAGCAACTGGGAGAGGAGAGGTATCTCTGAGTGGAAAATGCCTGGGTCACCAACGGCACTAAGGTACTTTTTTTGGCAGGTTTCCATCAGCTAAGCTCAAGTGCGAGGTGATGGGAGTACTGTCATCTCCCGGACACTAGAATGAGGTGGATACACATCCTTTGTTGAGAAATCCCAGCTTTTGTACCTACCCTCTGCTCATGATCCCTCACCTCTCCTATTCCTGACTGTTTCTTGTACCTGCACAGTTTCCACCTTCATATGAAGCTTATTTCCAGTAGATATAGATTCTTACTCTGTCCTCAGCAGGACAGTAGTATCTCAGACCATTTGAACAGGATACCAAGCAAGTTATTGTTACAAGTCATGCTCCCTCTGTGGTCAGGTCTGTGCGATGAGGAATCTTTAGTTACATAAAGCATTAGCTCAAGGTTGTTAAGATTTTTAGTTACATACGTACTAAAAAGGATGTGTTCTGTTAAAGACCTGTTGAAGGACTGAATCTTGTATTCAGTGCACAATGAGTATCAGATCTTGAGGGAGTTTCCTGTGAAGCCTAGTATAGTGATCCTCCTCATAGTAGCAATCCATAATTTGCGAGATCCCATACTCGCTGTTGATTTTCCAGTGAGTTGTGGGACCTGGCATGTGCGCAGAACCTACCGTGACCCCAGTCTGCTCGCCCTCCGGCACCGCCACTTGCACGGAGCTGGGACTCCCCGCTCATGCGGCGCCAAGACTCCCCGCTCGCATGGCGTGCGGCGCTCAACCCCCGCCCTGGCGGAGCACAGCCAGACATCTGAAACAAGCCCCGCTCTCAGGACCATCCTCCAGACCTCACTAGGGGCGCGGGCGTGGCTACAGGCATGGCGTACTCAACTACATAGTGGGTTCGCTATCTTCGTGGATTCCACAACTCGCGTGAGGAGGACCAGACCCAACAGCCCACGAGTAATAGGGGATCACTTTATTTGCCTTCATGATAGAAGCTAAAGTTACCTTGAAAACTGAAGATGTTGACCATTATCTTCGCTGTGGAGTGCTAGGCATTCTTTTCAGACAGCTGGTTACATAGACTCACACCAAGCTAAAAGAAGGCTGTGGATGTTGTGTACTTGGACGTTAGCAAAACCTTTGACATGGTTTCCCATAATAAGCTTCAGGAGAAACTCATAGAGCATGGACTGGATAGAAGCATTTTATGTTGGGTTGGATGGACGTCCGAGCTCAGAGAGTGTTGGTGAATGGTGCCACATCCAGCTGGCAGCCAGTCACNGAGGCTCAGAGGTGACCTCATTGCTGTTTACAGCTACCTGAGGGGAGGTTGCAGTCAGGTGGGTGTTAATCTCTTCTCTCAGGCTGACAACACCGGGAATGAGAGGACATGGCCTTAAGCTACGCCAGGGGAGGTTTAGACTGAAAGTTAGGAAGAGGTTTTTCACAGAGAGAGTGATTGCTCATTGGAATGGTCTGCCCAGGGAGGTGGTGGAGTTGCCATCCTGGAGGTGTTTAAGAGAAGACTTGATGAGGAGCTCAGTGACATGGTCTAGTAGGTGGGGAGTTGGACTGGATGGTCGTGTGGGTTGTTCCATGGTTTAGACAATGGGTTGGTGTTGGGTTACAGGTTGGACTTGATGATCTCCAAGGTCTCTTCGAACCTTGCCAATACTGTGATACTGTGAGTCATTGCCACATACAGCATTGTCTCCCAGGTGAGCTAAGCCATGGGAACTGGTTGGCATTGTGCCCTCCAATATCAGTCCCCATTTGGCATTTTTGAGCCATCTTGCCAAACAAAACTAGATTGGACCCACTACTGAAAAATCCCAGAAATTAATTCCTCTAAGTTTCATGGAAACGATTGGCAGAGGAATGGGACAGGTAAGGCATACAAATAGCTTCCTTTGCTGCAAGTGGAGTATAAGCTTAATGTCTTTTTTTATCCTGATGGATGACCAGTCAGCACACATATAGCTTGGTACCCACCCCAACACGTTGCTGCTTCTCCAGCCAGATGGAGAGGAGACAACAAGACGTTGTAGGGAATGCCATAGCACACTTGGAAGTGGAGACATGGAACTCTTGCAGGGAGAGATGGAGGAACAGATTGTACACATCTGTAGGAAACCATATTTCAGCATTTCTGCTATCCAAGGAACATCTGACATCTGTTTGGAGGGAAGTGAGGGTAATTATAACAGGATGCGGGGAAGGCTAAAGTGAAAAGGTCTTAAATATGTAGGAAACTGGGCTACATTAGTTTTGCTGTTTATGGCATGACATACTAGCTTTCAGCCTTTGTTATTGGTATCCTGGAATCAATCCTGAACAACAGCTTTTGTCTAGTGAACTAATTTTTGATTCATGTTCAGTTTCTTAGTTAGGGAAGAATTTTGTAAATAGTGGGAGAAAGATGTAATGCCCACAGTTTACTGCAAGACTGAGAAAAGAACCCACAACAAAACAATTAATAAGGGGGAGTTCCATCAAGCAATGACAGCCAAGGACTAAAGTTCTCAGTGGAACAAAAAAGAAATTTGGATCAGGGACTGATATCCAGGAAAAGGAAGGATTTATACTGATTTTACCATTGATCAGCCTTTTATGTATATATTAATCTTCAACTAAATAAAATTTGCCATTGTCCCTGCTTCTGAAAGCCAAAACTTCTGGAAAGCCAAAAGCATATAGTATAAACAGGTGTAAAAATGTTCACTAGAAATACATAATATGGTTGAACCTTGCACAACTGGAAAGTGTGCTGGAGCTCCTAGACAGTCTTCGAATACTTTAGAGTAAGGATTTTTTGAAAGCACACAGAATCATGAAATGCTTAAATGTTTCTGCTTTTAATTCCAAAACGTGACAACATTACTTTGTCATACAAAGAAATATTTGGCTTAAAAAGATGCATCAATGATTTGTTTGAAATGTGTTTATTGAGAGCTCAGATGTCATCTGTTTTCAAAGCCAGTCTGGCTTGATATACAGGGTTTCTAGAAGTAGTACATTTAGGGTGGCCTCTCCTAGGATGGGCCTGAGGAAGAGCTCTTCAATAGCATCTGCGTCTATATCTTGAAGAGAGGCGATTAGCTGGAGAATCCAAGCAAACCTGCCTAGGTTTCCATGGAACATTGTTGAGATAAACTCCATCAAGGCTTGCTTAGCTTCCTGCTGCAGTGTTTGTACATAGGGGAGATATTTAAGGACACAGCCTCCTGTCAAAACAAAAAGTAAAAAAACAAATCTTGAGTAAATGGTTTTGTTCTGTGCCCTTCATAATGATGGGTGTCTGGATTTCTTATAGCACTACTGTCTCTATAGAAAAAATAAACACTTTCTAAACATACCTTTTAGAAAAAAAATGTTTCATTCGGTAATTTGAAGGAGCACTGAGCAACATTGTAAGCACACTGGAATCTAGCCTTTTGCATTAAAATGCAGCTTTGAAATGGTAACAAGTAACTTTGACTCAGTGTAGGAGGAGAAGAAGCTTTATTGTGTTTTCTGCCCATCAAGTGGCTTCAAGACCATAGTCTGAGTAGGTGGAAAAATTCCAGCTACAATCTACACTAGGTAGGTAATATCAGGAAGATGGAGATGGTGGTTTGGAGCACCAAGCAGGCTCACAGCCTGAAGACATGAGTTTCCAGCCTGTCCAGTCCGAGCCTCTGCTTACTCGACTAAGCTGGGGCACTATGCTTCACCATGCGATCTAGGTATTTTCATTTACAGTATAAAAAGAGCATAAAGGTTCTCTGTGAGATGTTTCACGACCCACAGGAGTGGGTCCTGGTTTTGTACTCCCTTTCCTCAACCATTTATGAAGAAGGAGAGGTGTCTGCCCTAGGGAGTCACGGTCTTGGGCCTCAGCCACATACCTCCTTTAGTATGTGACCTGCTGGCTCCCTGAGGGTGTTTGTGGGTGCCAGGGCTCAGTGCAAAGGACACTCTCTGTTTATCCTTTGCCTCTGGAGGGATTACCTTGTCATGCCGCTCTGAGCAATCTGTTGCCTCCTGTTCTCACTGCCTAAGGAAAATAATGTCTTTTGTTCCCCAGAATTCCTGCAGCTTGGACAGAGATAGTACACTCCAGGCCCCTTTGGCATCTTTTACATTGACTGAGTTCATATCTCCCTGGGATGGGATCTGGACAGCTTACACCAGGAACGCTTCACACAGGATCATTCATCTATGTGTGGGAGGTTCTGCCTTTTGGCCTAGTGCCCTGTACTAGGGCAAAACCAACCTGGTTGGGTTTTCTTCAGCCTGTAACTGGCTGCCCATTGTCAGCCTTCAGCAGCTCTCTTCTTCCTAGACATCACTGCCAGAAGAGAAGGAGCCTCAGCCAAACCTGTAACCAGACTAGCCAGAAATGAGTTTGGAAAAGTCATCGTCTCCCCTGGGATTAGCAGCAGCTGCAAGATATGAGTTTGGTTCCAAGTGTTAGATTTTTTTTTGGTCACAATTTTGTATATTTAGAATGAAATTGCTATTGTTTATATCCCTTCAAATATGTTTAATTTCCTCATTTGGTCTACTTTTCTGTGTAATCAAACGCTGTGTTTAATTTACATATAATGATACACTTCTTGTTTTGAGATCTGTTGTAATAATATTGAGTCAACCTGTGTTTCAAATGAACTGCAAACCACTTAAAAATAACTTTTTTACGGAAGTCCCGTCTCAGCCTTTATAAAATTTTAAAATACATATATGTGTAGAAAGCATTGCATAAATATCTGTGTATACATTGATTCATTAGCAACATTGTTTTTCACAGTTCCCATCTCTTCACTGTGCAGTTCCAATTGCTTTTCAGAAAACTCTTCAAAGCACAGGAACATTTTCACCTCACTCTGAGCTGTTCCTGTGTGGCAGAACTGTCCAACCTGCTCCTTCCTTTGACTTATTGCCTGGGTTCCAGTAGAGAAAGCCTTGCAGCTGGACCTTTCACCCACAGATACTGTGACCTCTTGTGAGCCATCTAGCCAAAGTTCCCCAGGGAAGAGCAAGAATGCCAATATGTTCTGGAGAGTCTGGATTCCATTGATGCAAGGTGTCTGTTTCCCCTCAGGGGCTGGACACACACTTTCTCCTTCACAGGTTCTTGCTGGCCCAGATGTGGTCAGGCAGTAAACCAGCCAGAGCCGCCTGCAGAGAGGTGCTGCACAGATTCTGCTTTTGTTTCCAGCTCTGGGGCCTTCAGCACAGGAAGGACATGGACCCACTGGAATGAGCCTAGAGGAGGGCCCTGAAGATGATCAAAGATCTGGAGCACCTATCCTATGAAGACAGGCTGAGAGAGTTGGGATTGTTCATCCGCGAGAAGAGAAGGCTTCAGGAAGACCTTACAGCACCTACCAGTGCCTAAAGGTACTTTATAAGAAAGTTGATGGGGACCTTTTACAAGGGCCTGCAGTGACAGGACAAGGGGTAATGGCCTTGAAGTGAAAGAAGGTAGGTAGGTTTAGATCAGATTTTAAGCAGAAATTCTTTACTGTGAGATTGATGAGGCACTGAAACAGCTTGCCCAGAGATGATGTGAATGCCAGAACACTGGAAGCTGGCCAGAAGGCAAGGTTGGATGGGGCTTTGAGCAACCTAGTCTAGTAGAGGGTACCCCTGCTTATGGCAGGAGTAGATGATTTTTAAGGTCCTTTCTAACCCAAACCATTCTGTGATTCTAGTGGGAGGACCTATATTCCATCGTGCTGCCTGCCACTTTCTCGACAGAGGGACTTTTTTAATTATAGTAAACACAATATCTGTGCCACAAGAGATGACCCAGGGCACAAGCAATGCTTTCCCATGCTTGTGCTTCTTATCCAAGCAGTGGCTGCTACAGTTGCATGCCTGGATGTCCTATTGAACTCATAACTCAGCTCTCGACTGCTCTGTACTTGGCCCTTTCCCATTGTCTTAGTCAATTTTGGTGGTCCTAACGGAAGCAAAACTTTCAGGCTGGGAGCCCTCGTGAGATACTTCATGATCCAAGGGAGGGTTTACCATTGTCACTGCTAGTGGCTCCCTGAAATCCTCGTAGAACTGAGGCCTGCAAAATATTAACATTTTGCCAAACTGCACACCAAAACTTGGAAAGTTTCACATTGTTCTGTATGTGTATAGAAAACGTTTTTTGAGTTTGGTGTAAAGTGTTGAAAAACTATTAAAAACAGTAATTGTGAAATGACAGTTGTATAGGCTTATTTGCAGTAAAGGGCAGTTTGTGCCGTGTATAAGGCCTGAGAACCTGTTTCAGCTCAGAGTTAGACTGTGACTGTTTCATCTGGCGTGAATCTAGGCTTACTTGAAGTCCTCTAGGCTGCCTTCTGCAGCTCATGGAGAAAAATTTCAGAGAACAGGATCATCCCACTTAAGAGCTAGGTGACATTTCGTATCTGCAGACAGCATCATGGGCTGCTCACCCTCTCATACAGCATCCTGGGGAATCAACAGGCCTTAGAAAGCACAAATCCAGAACATAACCCTGCTTTTGCTGATTTCTTCTTAAGTGAAAATTGCATTTAACCCACAGAGATAATAAAAATGCCTGCTATTAGTTAAACTGTGTAAGCTGCTGCAGGTGAGGCATTTCTCCTGTTAGCACCCCCTTTGATATAACCAGTGGTTTCTTTCAGCCTGATTTTATTATGAAAAAGCTGACAAAAAACTTGCACTGAAACAAACTCCACTGGTTTGATACTGCAGTATAGATATACAAGGCAATACCAAACATTTGGATCACATTACACTGCAAGAATCAGAATTTGAATCCCAGTGGAAACAAATATAAAGTCATACAGCCTTTGAGCAGTCTATAAACTATTCACCACATGAAATATAATGGAATAACTGAAGCATTCAAGTATCCGTTTGGTGCAGTCCCAAGGATAGCACACTGCTGACAGTGCAGCCAACATCAGTGATTGCTGTGGAAGGAGCCGGGGACCTGAGCCAGAGCAGGCTGGAGTCAATAAGTCTTTCCATTTACTTTAGTGTACTTAGAGCTCAGCTTTTAGTGACTCACGTACTCCACGGTGCTGACTGAGGCAACCTTCCTTCCTAAAGATCTTGGACTTGGCATCAGAAGCGAGAGGGTACAATAATTAGTATGAGTTTGCTCTGTGACTGCTGGCTCAGGCTTTGAATGCAGAGATATTAAATTATATAAATAAAGGATAAAAATAAATAAAAGCTGTGTAACATCTATACAGCCTCCTTTAGCCTCATTGATGAAGATCAGAGGATAAGGATTATTTTATCTTCTCAGGAGTTCTTGTTACAGAGGAAGTCTTTGTTGAGATACTTCTGGTTCTCACATCATGTATCCATGTACCATCTCTTCTTTGCTATACTAAGGGTGAGGCTGCTCGATTACCTTTGGACTGGAAATTGGTTTGAAGCGACACAGTTAATTATTTATGACTTAGAATTTATCTAATAGAAGTTCTTTTGGCTTAGAGTGGGTAACCTGCACACATTCAAGGAACAGAAAGAAACCACTTCAGGCAGAAAAATCATTAAATTGTGGAATTTGGATCTTTGAGAGCATTTAGCTCTATTCATAGACAAAGGTAGAACTAAAAGTTTGTCTATATACAAATGAAAATGCCACATGTCTTTCTAGGCCCATAATTATCTGTGTAGTTTCCAGGAGGACTTACCAGAATTAAAAAGAATAATTCCTTTAAGATAGGCATATTCTTTTGCACTTATGTCCAGGTCCCAGAATTTCCACAATAAATTCTTCATTTTCTGAACTTCTGGTAAAGATGCTCCTGGTGACGAGCTGCCCAGTTCATTGCTAGCTGTCAAAGACTGATTGAGGAGGATTCTTTTCAATAAACTAGGAGTGGCAATCTCTCTCACATCAAAATCCACATCTTCCTGTGCCATGCCCAAGACAAAAAGAGGGGCCCAGTTCTGCTGTATGAGGACAAGCTGATCATCTAAAGGCATGTGATAAAAAGAAGGCAGGTTTCTAATAAAAGTTGAAGTCTTCAAGAGCACTTCAGAAGCTTTTCTGCATGTGGTTTCTGGTGTTTTCAGGACAACTCTTCTCATGTCCAAACAAGAGCAGCCCTTGCTTCCTGTGGAGCAGTGGGGGCTGCGATGCTGCTGGTGCCACTTAGTCTCACTTCCATGCTCTTTGTTAAGGATCTGGTACAGGATGCTCTTAGTCTGATGTGTCTCACACTGACATTTCCCAAATTTCTTACTTGGGATCTTGGTGGCCATAGTGCCAGAACTCCCTGTGGCAGGAAACAGTGTATGTGGAGCTATGCACCAACAGCAGGGAAGAACATTTCTGCCACACAGCAAGGCATTGCATGTTTTTATATACATGGGCGGTTGAAAAGTAATATGACCCTGATCTGTGAAGTTACTTTGAACTTTATTTGCGCCAGTCTGTTTCAAACGAGGCGGGGCTGCAGGCTGCTGGTATCGCACTGGGTGCTGTAGTCCTGGAGGAGCAGAGGGGTTCACACTTGCTGGGGGTATGGGCACCACTTCCCACAGTGCCCTGGTGCAGGCAGGCTGTGCCTGGCCTTCTGCCACCATGCAGTGGCTTTTTTCCAAAGGCCAGCTCTATAACACATATTCAGGAGAAGCCCAGGGAAAACTGTGTCACTGTAAGTGAAGAAGGAACAAGTTGTCTATGTTTTTATTGATGAACTGACCTTGCCAACTATCTCATGCTCTGGAGGGCACAGAAATACATATCCTCCTGAATGATGCTGTGTCAACAGTCCCTTGAGTAGGCATTTCTATTTCCTGTTTAAAGCAGCCACCTGAAGATGCTGTGGATGTTCACCATTATTTTTCACAGAACACTTAAGTGCTCCTACTTTGCACTGTATCTAACAAGATGTGATACCTACATCACAGGGATGAAAATCCCTTGTTTAGGAATTATTTCATGTTTCTGTGAGATTTGAGAGAACTTCAGAGAAGGTCAGAGAAGGTCAGCTGCTATGGGTCATGACAATGTTATCTCTTGCATTTCAAAAAATTTGTTTTCAAACACAGATCATGTGCACTTATAATCATAGAATCGGTTAGATTAGAAAAGACCTTTAAGATCATCAGGTCCAACCATTAACCCAGCACTTCCAAGTCCACCACTAAATCATGTTTTTAAGCATCACTTTTACATGTTTTTAAGTACCTCCAGGGATGGTGACTCAACTTCCCTGGGCAGCCTGGGCATCAATGTAGAACAGGACAATACAAGACATCCAGTACAATTTCCTCCTTAACTTCAGAATATTTCTTCCAGATTTGCTGTGTAATTAAATATTCATCATACAAATGAAAGAAGAAAAAAATTCTATTTATCACCATTTCATTCCTTTGATTGCATACGAGGCAGAAGCAAATGATGTTTTTTCCTAACAGGAATTCCTGGTATACTGTAACAGCTTTATGACTGTTTACTAGAAATACAGAGTAAAGGTTACTACTTCAATATGACTGGTAAGGACACATCATCAACTTTTTCTGAGAGAATGATTACTTAGACTTATGAGTCAGTATTGAATTGTAGGTGAAACTAGTCCTGGTGACTCTGATTCAAAATTGCCTGAAATGAGCTTTCTGCATGACCCAATTTTCTCAAACATAGAGGGCCAGCAGTGAAATGTCGCTCTATGCTCAGGAATTAGGCAATAATTAATTTTTCTTTCTAAATCTTACTCATAGAATGGTTGCAGTAACAGGCATCTAGACATAAAGCATCTAATTCTTCTTGCTACAGTAGCAATGCTTCATACTTTCAAATGTTAAGAAAGTATGTGCTACAGAAACAAATCTGGTGATATGAGAAATCTCCCTGGATTTTTTTCTGTTTTAGCTGTCTCTAGCATGATAGCTTGAGAACAGTAAGACACAGTTACATCAATGTTATTTTTTCTGTTTTGTATTTATATACTTTTTCAGTCTACAAGGCACACACACGCACAGATACTGTCACATCTCTCTGCAGCCATCGGAATTGCTCCTCAGGCACAAGTGCACCATTTGTCCATCATTTGGACAAAAAAAACAATGTCCAGACAAAAAATTAAAAAGAACTGAAAGAGAATCAGTTTAGATTAGATATTAGAAATAAATTCTTTACTGTGAGGGTGGTGAGGTAGTAGAACAGGTTGCCCACAGATGATATGGATGCCTCACCCCTGGAATTGTTTAAAGACAGGCTGGATAGGGCTTTGAGCACCCTGGTCTAGTGGAAGGTGTCCCTGCCCAAGGCAGGGGTTTTGGAACTACATGATATTTAAGGTCCCCTCCAACCCAAACCATTCTGCAATTCTATGATCCTGCAGAGAGCCCTTACACATTCACACTATTGCTGGGAATTGTAATAATAAATATCTTATTGGGTCCAAAGATATAAGACATGTATTATTTTTGGCTGATAGTCTATAGTGTAATCCCACCTAATACAGTTGGGTCTCCTATATCACAGACCCGCAATCTTAATCAGGTTTCGCGAAGCCCTACTTCCGCATTGAATGGCAGCTCATTAATATGCAAATTTGCCTCGCACCCTCAGATGATCCCCAGCGCTTTTTCAGCACTGTATTGCTGTGCATCGGTTGCCATGGCGGCCATGCCGGGAGGGTGGGGAAGCGGCAGAGCCACCATAACTGGGACGGGGCGAGCGGAGCAGTGGGGCCGCCACTGCAGGCAGGGACAGGGTGATCACAGTGACGGGACCGCCACTGTGGGCGGGGAAGGGGCGAGCAGAGCAGCAGAGCCGCCGCTGTGGCTGTGAGGGTTGATTTTCATATTCATGACTGCCTAATTTGAATATTCATGCATGTCAGGTCATGCATGCACAGTTGCGAAACGGGTCTCCTTAATCACTGAAAAATCATGTTGCTAAAATGTGAAGCCTCGATATGGAGGGCACGAAGTGGAAGAGGGCCAACTGTATATATATGCACATACACTTAATTATCATTTGGCACCTAAGTGATTATTTTTATAAAGCCTTTCTACAATTCCTTTGACAACCTTAGTCTTCCTCTGAATAATTGTGTACCATCAGCACACATTCATATTCTGAAACTTCACAGACGCTGCTCTCTAGAACAGTTGATTCAATGCTGAGTTGTTTAAAAGACTCTAGTAGTCTACCTATGCAGCAGAAAATCTGACGCTGTCCTTGTAGTAGAGGGTCTATATATACAAGTACAGTTATGTTGGATTATATGTATATACATAATGTAAATAGTAACTATTTTATTACTAAGCAGTGGTGTGAACTCTCCTGCTTTTCTAAAAGGTGAGACTTGAGGCAGATGCATTTCTGGAGAAGAATCTTCCACTTTCATCTCTATGGGCTATACTACTAGGAAGCTGACAGCAACCTTTTTGACATCACATCAGGTTGTTATATGCACATATTCCTTGATTCAGTGATCTCTTATCTCTCTGGTCTCATGTAAAAACATTTATTTGGCCTATAAACATCCATGTGACTTCAGAACAGGATTCTTTAGAGGAGTTGTATACAACTTGTTTTCAGGGAGGGATTGGGTGAATTTTGTGTCACTGGTACTTTTGAGGACAGTTGACTTCTCTAATAGCCTTGATGATGACAAAAGGAGACAGTGATAAAACAATTATCTTTCTAGAAGGGTTCAATCTCCTCTTTGTCCCATGGTGCACCCCATTTTCTTGAGAAATAAAGGTATTCATTTCTCAGCTATGGGAACCAGGAGCTACCCTTCAGACTGCCTGTTTTGCCTAGGCAGATATTGGGAAATATCAGGCCCAAGACGAAGCCTGCTCAGCTTTGAAATAAGCTCTGAAATAGTATCTTTAGCTTATAGTAATGTCATGGCAAAGTAAGATTTGGTCCTTTTAACTGAAACAAGTCTATATAGATTATGAACCGAGTTCATTTAAACATGTTCAGCCTACGCTGAAGGTCAGTGGGTGAACTTCTCAAGTGATAGAAGGTAAGCATATGCTTAAAATATTCTGGTTGATTAAGGTCTGATAGAATCAACATCTTTTGGTTGACAGCCATTTGAATATCAGTAGCAATGGTATAGAGAGGCAGCTGCCCCAGGAGGCCCTGCAGTGAAATGTTGTCTATCACTGAAATTAGGGCTGTTTTAAATTTGCCTCTAGTAACTGAGTAGAAGAGAGTGCAAATGTCTCTGAACTTCTCGGCCACATCTATATATGAAATAGGAGCTCTGAAAAGTCCTCTTCTTAAAAAGCTACACCGAGCATCTATGTTTAACTCATGTTCTGCAGTTCTTTATTTTCAGAAACACTGGAGTAGCATTTAAAGTTATTTTCTAGCAGGTACTACTCACTGGCTGAAGAAGGAAGAGTGTTTGTCTTCATTTTAAACCAAGGACATTTTGTTGAGATTTTAAGCTGCTTGACCATACCTCAGCTGTTGCAAATGTGAACGCAAACATATGCCATCTGGAGCTGTAACCAAATACAAAAATATTAGTACAGAAAGTAAATAACAGTTCGGCAGTTCTCCTCAGGCAGAAGATTGGATGACAGAGGAACATATTGCTTAAGCCTTCAGCTTCTTAAAAATCTAAAACAGCAATAGATTTCTGTGGATGCATATGCATAACTAAATCCAAAAGAACTCTGCATATTGCTTAATCAAACATGCAAAACAAACGAACAAGCAAGAAAAAATCCCAGCTGGATAAGTCAGCAATTAGTTTCAGTAGTGTGTGGAAAGGAGTATGAATCTGGAGACATAAGTAAATTTTAAGCAGCCAATACCAATTTTTTGCTTTCTTCATACCAGAAAACTCGTGGATTTTTATAAGGTTAGACTGACAAATTTTCATGAGGGCACACCTTGGAGGGTGGGATGTAAAGATCATAGAATAAACCAGAAGTGACCTTGTAGCAGATTGTGCCGGTTTTCTGCAGTTGCCCCATCAAGGAGATGGTGTTTGTACAGGCACCCTTATCAACGCTGGGACAGAAACCATCTGTCATTTTAAATATAGATAGATACACCACTCATTATTGCTCAGCAAGGTGAAAGTTCTGCTAAGCAAGGTAGAAAATGAGCACAGTTTTGAAAAAGCATAGTTAGAAAGTGTTCCTGTCTAGTAACATCATCTCCAGAGTGCCACTGAAAAGGCAGCTTCACCCTTCAGACCCTTTCCGTGCTGAAGAGAGTGACTGAGATGATAAAACTTTTTAATGTAGTATGGAACCCACTATAATCTTAAAGTCTGCCTTATATCATTGAAGATAAATGCCTAATCTAGTGATTAGCATCCTATAAATACCACAGATTAGTGAGTGAAGGTTAGATGGCAGATTAGATATGTGGTGTATATCTTCAGGTTCACATTTTATTCATGATAAAATGAGTAAGGTTTTAATAAGTAATCTGTGGTCCAAAAAACTAAATTCCAAACACTTTCATTTTATTTTGACATATATAAGAGACAAAAAGATAATAAAATAAGTTCTGATAGAATTGTAGAACTAATGCATTGAGTTTTCCCTGTGACAAAGTCAACATGTCCAAACTTCCCTCACTATTTGCCAGAGAATAACTTCTCTGTTAATGATCTTGAACAAACTAGCAATCCAATGAGATTGGGAGAGAGGAAGGAAGGAAGGGAGAGAGGGTGAAAGAACTAGGATGCTGAGAGAGGAAAAGATCCTGAAACTTCTAAATCGTTCAGGTTAAGAACCGAAGAGAGACAGAAAAGGAAAAGATAAACCTGAGTATATTTAGTAAGAACAGATTATGACAGGATAAATGCTGCTTGCAAATATTCCCAAGAAGTTATGAGTTGCCCATGCAGTTAAAGGTGGGCACAAGTCACAAGCATTTCCATGCTGTTCACTGTTAGTTTGAAAGCCATTCAAACCCTCTTCTGAACTTGCTTCTGTATGCAGTAAATGAATGCTTCACTCAGTAGCTCATTTAATACTGAAACTTCAGAATTATGAGATCAACTGCTGCTTACTCTGGCATCTATGTTATTTCTGTCACTCTGAAAAACAGCTCTGAGATTTCTAGATCCAAGCACTTTTGCAAAAATCGTATTTTAGAAAAAGAAATCTGGTTCCATTTGTCTCACAGAAGTCTGCACTTAACCACTTTAATAAAAAAATACTGTTATTTTAAGGTCAGTGGAAACACCATTAAAATGTTTCAGGAAGTCATCAGATCATTAGAGCAATGGAAATTGAAATGTATGCAATGTACTGATTTCAAACACATTATGAAACCGGGCAAGAAATCAAGTTAGTTCAATTGGGAACCACACAGTGGCTACTGAAAGGTATTTTTCCTTCAGAGGTGCATCCATTGTCACCTCTCAAACTAGCCCTTAAAACTAAGCTGAGACTGAGCTTTTTCTCCCTTAGCTACACTGGGAAACACGTGTATGAGGAGCATTGTCCTCAAGAGTATGTCTCACCTTCAAGGTGTATACTCACACCTTGAAGGGAACTGGCATCTTATAGTCCAGCCATATACGTACTAGAAACTGTGCTCATCCAGGCAAGATTTGAAAACCACAAATCCAGATCAGTTTAACTGCAAGGCTTATGTGAACACGTAAGAGGAAAGAAAAGACCAAGAGAAGCATGTGTGTGCAGTGTTTAGGTTAGTGCTCAACAGTTCTTTCACCCTCCCCAGTTCCTGGAACAGGATGGTAAGAGCTTTGCAACAGTCCTGTGGGAGGTCACATCCAATCTCAGATGGACTGAAGCATTTATACCTCCAGGACCTGGTTCCCTTTATACATAGCTCAGATCCAACAGTGGGGATCATTCTGGTCCAAACCTCCCCCCGGCCCTTTTCCTCCCTTCTCATGCCTCCTATATTCATTAGGTCCAGCAGGAAAGGCTCTAGTACTTTCTTCCATTAAGTCAATACTTGAAAGGTCTGTTGTGGAGACATAGATATCCTTTGGACAGGGCTGGAGGGGTTCTCATTGCTCAGATAGGTCACAGTGACTCCCATAATAGGCAAAGACTTACCAAATGTTCAGTTTATTGTGAAGTAGAACTGAGCTAGGAAATGCCCAAATCTCAGGATACAAGTGTTTCATATTAGACTCTCACTCCATACCAAACCAAATACCCTGCTCATCATTTGTTCTACAATCTCAAAAGTGTGAACAAATGATGCAGCTCATTACTAGATCTTATTAGACAGTAGAGTTGATGGCAATCACAGTACCACAAATGGCAGTATTTTGGAGGAACTCAGTTCCCAGCTCAGTTTGGAGAGGCTTCTGGAACAAAATGTACTAAGCTGACCCAAAAGGTCCCACCCCGTGACAGGAGGTCATCCCTTCAGAGCCCTGTGCTCCTGCTCAGTCCTGCACACTTCTGCAAGCATCATTTGGAAGGATAGCATTCTCCTTTGCTCTGCTGTCATTCATGCTAACATTACTAATGAACTACGAACTATGGCAAATAATAGATTTGTTTTTCAGAATAAATATAAGAATGGAACACCAGTAGAAAACAAACCCACGAAAAATTTATTTTCACACATATTTTTTCTTTAGCAGCTATGAACAGAAGATGTTTGATTTATTGCGACTCCTAATGTCACCTTTAAACCACAAAAATCTGGAGCCAAAATTAAGTCAAAACGAATCAACGAAGAAGTTCTTTCTGGGTTTTAGTCAAAACAAGATGCCGCTTTGAACATATCTAAAGTTAAAACAACTAATATACACTATGTTAAAAATGCCTTGCAGAACAGACAAAAATATTTACTTTTGAAAGAACTCCCTGCAACTCCAATTCCCCAGCAAGTGTTTGAAAATCAGCAAGCAGAGGTTTAGCTGTTTCATTAGCTGGCCTTCCTTGCCTTCTGTTAGAGTTTGTGTTTCAGTGCGCACAGAGAACTAGCAGAGTGTTAATACAGCATTAGGAAACACATCTAGACCTAAAATGTCATTTCTGACAGCAACAGAAAAAAATGAGTAGACAGTAGAAAATCCCACCAAATAATCATCTTGACAGGAGAGGAAAAGGGCTCTGGAAGATCAGACCTTCTGAAAAATGCTCCTGAAACATTTTGACAAAGGCGTAGGTGCACAGGTATTGACGTCATCAGAGTAAACGACACTTCACTGTTGCAGCAGCGCTGAAGTGCTCCAATTCCTCTTTTATTACACCTCTGACATTTACAGTAAACCCATCAAAATTATTCAGATGCCACATGGTCATGCAACCACTTTGGTGCTGAAAAAGGATAGGGGTGAGATTATAAGCAAGTTCTTGGTACATTTTATTATACGTATTAAATTCCAACACTCAAATCTCAACAGATGGAGGCATTAAGAAGCAGAGAACAACTGAGGAAGAAAACTGGCAAGCAAATAAATTTATTAGGAAAGATTATTACTGGTTTTCATTATTATTAATTATTAAGAAATTAACATGTCACTCACTTACTATGAAAGTATTAATCTCAACAAAGATAAAAAATAGGGATGTGGGAAGATTTTTTTCTCCTGTAGTTATCTTTTCTAATACCAATTTTTTTTCATGAAAATAAATCATTTTTATCATTAATATTCACGAGAAACCATACAACTGGCTGGATTTCAGTGTGCCTTAGTTGCACATAGCCGATAATACGACTCAAAACAGCTACAAGAAAAAAATAGCATGTGAAGATACATCAAAATAGGCATTAACTTACCTTATAAAGAACTGTTTTCTGCTTTCTTTCCTGCCTTCTGCTTTGTGCTTGTTTGCCACTGGATGTTTGAGCAGGTAAAACAACTGGACCTTGACCTTCTTTGGAGTTACCACAAAACAAACTAATACAAGAAATAAATGTGCTGTAGCAACTTGCAGGTGCATTTTAGCTCATTGCTCTCAAAACCAAGAGCATTTCTAAATTTGAAAGTAAAGATGGAAGGCAGCTTAGCTCTGATAACCATATGTCATTTTTTCTAAGACAGTTGTTGGGACATAACCTTATGTACGTGTATCACATGTAACAAGTGCTATATATGATAGTACAAATAACAAGAATGATGGAAAAATACTCCCCTGCTTATAGAGTAATAAGAAGCTTTGCTGTGCCACTCTGTTTCCAAGGCTTTTCTCATTCCATCATTGGACAAATCCAGGTACACTACTGAGTCCCTGAATAGGGGACTAGGTGCAGGTGGATTAGCTACAAATAGAATGATGACCACACACCTGCTACTTCTGTGCAAGAGCACAGTGACTTTTGATCTGACAATCATCTCCATGAGTCTATTACGTATTTTCACTCTAGCCATCTTAAAGGTAAGTCAAATTACCCAGATGTAATTGCAAAATCCAAGGACAGAGAATTATATGCAGATTGACTTCACAGGTAGAAAACATCTGATAAGAGACCAATATGACAGCTCGCTGGAGTTAACGTTTAATTGGGATCCAGCAGCAGCATGTGCTTGCTAAATACGCTGTTTCAAAAGAAAAAAATACATGTAATCCCATCTTGTTTATGCAACAAGTAAAATAAATGGAAAACATTAATCTCTGGTCTAACATGACTGTGTTTATGATGTAGTGCGGTGGGTACCATTTGACACCAAGTCTCAAGTAGGACTGCTTTGGTTTTGCCTTTACACTGTGAAAACAGCGCAACTTTGCAAATACACTAAAGTTTTTTAATAAGCATTTACACATACATGTATTTAAGCCCAAGCAGGCCTCTTTAATCAGGTTTTTGCACATGCTTTTCTGTGTTTTAGAGAAATCCAGGATAAACTTTCCTCAGCTAACATCACCTGTGACTGATCCCTTCTTTCTGCACTTCTCTCCTGTGATATATAATCCTAATGCTAATTAAGCAGTTTATATTCACAGGAGATATAGGGCAGGGGGAAAAAAAAAGGCAAGCTGTGTAATCCCACTCAAATTCACACCTTCAGCTCTATATTCCACTGCATGTAGATATTTCAGTCAGTTCAAATCAATAGGATTTTCATGTGAAATTAATACAGGGGATAAAAAGCTTGTTTTGGGAAGTGCTGCTGAATGAGATAGAGCTAGAAATACAAAACAGGTTTGTAATAATCATTCTGCAGAGACAAAGATGGTGGCCAGGAAGACCACCAGTGTTAAAGTAAGAACTTGTATGAAGAACATGCACAGGAGAAGATGTGATGTTCTGGGTTTGGCTGGGGTAGACTCAATTTTCTCCACAGTGGCTGTTACAGAACTATGTTTTGGATTTGTGCTGAACACAGGGTGGGTAATATAGAGATGTTTTTGTTATTGCTGATCAGTGTTTACACAGAGCCTTTTCTGCTTTTCATGCTGCCACGCTGGTGAGGGGGCTGGGGGCACATGGGAGGTTGGGAGGAGCAGGGACAGGTGCCTCAAAGTGACCAGAGGGATATACCAGACCATATGACATACGTAGGATGGTGTGTTGGTAGTAGGATGGCAACAGGTGAGGTAACAGGTTTGGCTAGATTAGGTAACAGGTGATAGGTTGGACTTGATGATCTCTATGGTCTTTTCCAACCTTACTGATTCTGTGATGCTCTGTATATAAAGTGTGGAAGGAGGGGCGGGGGAGGAGGGAATATTTGGAGTGTTGGCGTTTGTCTTCCCAAGTCACCATTACAGTAACAGGGCCCTGGTCTCCTGGAGATGGCGCAACACCTACCTGCCTGTGGAACTAGTGAATTCATTCCTTTGCTTTCCCTATTAAACTGTCTTTATCTCAACCCAGAAGTTTTCTGGCTTCTGCCCTTCCAGTTCTCTCCCCAGTCCCACTGGTGGGGGAGTGAATGAGCAGATGTGGGGCTTGGCTGCTGGCTGAGGTTAAAGGTGAAAGGTACTGGGAAGTGCCAAGCTAATGGATATACGGATATGAAGGAAAACAAGGAGCAAGAGGGATTTGCATGCAGCCATTCCTCACAGCACGGATGGAGCATGGATGGAACAATTGGACAGGAAGGGAAAGGAACTGAAGACTGAAAAGCAGAGCTGAATTACACAGTACCTCGAAGAGAAAGTATAGAGTTCATAGACAACCGGAGAAGAGCCCACAGGCCTCCAAAGGTGGCAGAAACACCCCACAAAAGCATACAGTCTGGCCTAATTCTCAGGGCCCTTTTGAACTGTGCAGGTGCCTATTAAACTGTCATCTCTTTGAACGATTCTCTTCTGATACCTACACCAAATGCTTAAAAAGGGTAACAGAAACATTTCTGGAGTCAATGTTCATAAAATGTAGTTCTGACTTCTTTACGGAAAATTGGTTAGTTAGCTGGTCTGACAGAGGAAAGGATCCAACAACTTGTGGAGTTGATCCCTGGGCTTTCAGACCACAAAAATATGTGAAATAAGACAGTTCCAGCACCATGGGACAGTGGGAGAGCCTCATGCAGTTCACTCAGTGCAACAGCTCTGCAATGGGGAGACTTTTCCATTGTACTGTAGGAAGCTAGGGATTTATTTCTATCAACAATTCTTCTCCAAACGGTTCATAAAAATCAGCTGTCACCTGATTTGAAGCCTCTGTGGATAGTGTAGGCTGCCCTCCCGGCTAGGACAAGCTCACCAGAATGACTGGCAGTCCCAAATCTCACAGCCTGATCACCAACCTCATTCAACAAAGCTGAGAGAGATAACAGTTGGCAAGGAAGCAGCTGACCCAGTGACAACAGGTATTCGTCTTTCCCACCCTTTAGACCAACGCCAGCCTGTCTAAAGCCTTTTTATCGGGTGAAATTTCATCTGTTGCAGAGGAGCTCTGGAAGAGATGAGTCACTGAGAAAGATAAGGCCCTCAATGAGGCCATAAATAACAAAAGCAAATCTAGACAGCAATGTCACCCTTAGGTTTTAGGCCACTGAATGTGAGCATAATGAATTGTAGTGTGCAGCCAGTGAAGCTGCAGCTTAGAGAGGCCACACAGTTTTTCACACAACCTGGCAGTAGATTTGAGACTCAAAACCACTTTTCCTTTTTATTTGCCTGGTGCCCTGCCAGCCAGGGTCCTTTAGAGACCTGGACTGAGCCCCACATTAAATCTATTCATACTCTTTTTTGCTTTGCAGGACAGATCTCTCCTACTGCAGCTTTATGCATTTGGGAGCCCATTCTTGTGCTGACAAGCCTAAAATGGCCCAGCCTCTGAAATACAAACAGAAACACTTTTGGGGCACAACTCCAAAGCCTGCAACACTTTTCAGAGCAGCACACACCTCCTCCTTTTTACTTCTCTGAAGTAATAATCTTGAATTCCAGCTTGGGGAAGAGTGGCTGGAAAGCTGCCTGATAGAAAAGGGACTTGGGATGCTGGTCGACAGCCAGCTGAACGTGAGCCACCAGCAGTATGCCCAAGTGGCCGAGGCCAGTGGCATCCTGGCTTGTGTCAGAAATGGAGTGGCCATCAGGACTAGGGCAGTGATTATCCCCCTATACTCTACAGTGTTGAGGCTGCACCTCAAGCGCTGTGTCCAGTTCTGGGCCCACCATGACAAGAAAAATAGAAGTGCTGAAGCATGTCCAGAAAAGGGCAACAGAGCTGGTAAAGGGTTTAGAGCACATGTCTTAAGAGGAGCAGCTGAGGGAGCTGGAGATTTTTAACATGGAGAGAGAGAGGCTCAGAGGAGACTTTATCACTCAGTACAATTATCTGAAAGGAGGTTGTAGCCAGGGAGGAATCAGTCTCTTCTCCCAGGTAACAAATGACAGGATGAGAGGAAATGGCTTTAAGTTGTGCCAGGAATGAGGAGTTAGATTAGATATTAGAAAAAATTGCTCCACCGAAAGGGTGGTCTGGCACTGGAATAGGCTGCCCAGGGAAGCGGTGGAATCTCTATCCCTGGAAGTGTTCAACAGGCCTGCAGATGTGGCAGTCAGGGACATGGTTTAGTGGTGGACTCTGCAGGCCTGGGTTAAAAGCCAGACTCACTGATCTCTGATGCCTTTTTCAACTGTAATGATTCTATGAAAATTCAGAAAACCCCATAAAACCAGCAAATAACCGTTATCAGCCACTGCCAGTATCGCCCTCCTTCAAGCAGCCAAACCAAGATGCCACACCTCCAAGGGGATGCAGGATGACCCAAGAATGCTTTTATCCTGGGGCTGCTCAGTCTCTGCTTTTCTCAGGAGCTATGCAATACTGGGGGTACCTGTGCAGCCACATTAAGGTGATGTTATTGTTCAATGGAACTCACTTTGCTGAGGGAATGCAGTGGCACTCAAACTTGGACTTTCCCGTGCCTGTAGAGGATGGTGCAGAGGGCAGGAACAAACATGACTGTATTAGGCTGGTTGTGGAGGGAGGTGTCAGCGGCTAAGATTAAAGCAATGCTTGAAAGGAAAGAAAGGATAGGAAGCAGAAATGGGATACAGAAAGGAAGGAAGAAGAGGTTCAGCATCCCAGTGAAGGGAGGGTTTGCCTGCTGGAGTGATGGTGCAGGGGGCTGCATTGCCCAGCACACTCCCAATATTGGTCACAGTGTCTGCCTTTGGCTCACAGGCCCCTCTCAGTAAAACGAGTTGTCACTGCCCTGACTCTCCCAGAAAAGCTGTTCTCTCACAAGAGCTAAGAGTTAAATTATTCTATATTTTTACTCCATTTCAGTCTATTCACCCACAAAGTGCATCTCCTTCTTTACATGTAATGAAAGGGTTGGTATAATATGTGTACCACTATAGAGGGTCTTGTGTGCCAGGGCAATCTGGTGGAAGATAAAATAGAGCAGAAATATATGTTCTTACAGGATGCTGGTGGTTCTAAATAAATGATGCAGGTGTTTTTTTAATAAAATATTCTTGTAAAATGCAGGATGCAGTCCCTCATGCAGTTAACAAAAAGTCTGCTACAGCAATGCTGTGGTGCCCTCAAGTGGATGCAAATCACTCAGAACCGTGCTACACTGGATACTTCTCCCACGTGTGCTCCCTGCTCTCTGGTTTGCAATCCCAAAATACAAACACAGTGTATCTCCATCCCAGGAGCTCTTTGCAATGCCAAAGGAATACATGAGCTGTGGCAAGAAGATTTCCAGATGAAAAGTTTCTCACCTAAGAGGAATTTCTATTTCAAGAAATTATTTGATTTAGGGGAAAAAAAGGTAGCTTGGTTGCAGCACTAATTTCTAATATTTCCCAAGAGTAAGCAGAAAATAGAAATGGTTTTGGGTCTAAACACAGACTTAAGTGCCATTGAGCTTTATTCCCTTTCCCAGATGCAGTAGTTTGCTTTCCTCTGAGAACTGGCAGTTGATGGTGGATTGTCTGACACCAGTCCTTACTGATATGCCACCCAGACACCTCACTGTGCCAGCAGATGTGAAATATTCCATTTTGCTACCTGCTGTTTCACTGGTGGCAAAATGGAATTTTGCCTGAGCCAACTGCTTCCTTTCCAGAAGAGTCAAGGGACAGCACAAGCTCAGGACAGGCATTTCAAGTGAGAAAATCCTAGTCTGGGACAGAGGTGAGTCCAGGTACATGGATGTGAGCCATGCAACACCCCAGTCCTCAGGAAAAGGGAAGAGGCCCATGTCTATCTATCAGAGCAGATACAGCCACTTGAGGCAGAGGGAAGGATGCTCCTCTGGGAGGTCTGTGTCACATACAGGTGAAAGCGCAATCTGGGTACTGACTCTCACATGAAACCAACATGAGTCCTGAGCCAGGTGTGCTGCTAATCAAGATACACTGCAACATTTAACTGGAAACAGATGCCACTCACCACTCTTCACAGTAATGTCATTGTCCCAGCAGAAGGTGAACAGAAAGCAGCAATACAGATATTACCATGGTCAGCAGTGAACTGGACATATAGGTGTGGTGGTTTGACCCTGGCTGGATGCCAGAGATTCACCCACAGCCACTCTCTCACTTCATCCCTTCCCCCCTCATACAAACACAGGAGAGAGGAAAAGGAAAAAAAACTGAAGGGTTTTTTGCTACAGCAGGAATGAGGACTACTAGAAATCTTTTACTGTCACAGGCAGAACAACATTCCAAGGTGGGGATGTAAAGGATTTATTTCTAACAGGATCAGAGCTTAACGTGAGAAGCATCATCTTAAAGGCAACCTTCTCCCCCACGCCTCTGTCTCTTACAGCAGATACCACATTCTCCCTTTCCTCCAGGAGAGGAGGGGGGACAAGAGTAGGGGAAAACCAGGCAGCTGGTGTTTCTCTGCCACTGCTCAGGGAAGGATGCCACTTCCTTGCTTTCCATGGGGTCCCTCCCATGGGAGAAAGTCTTTCCTGGCCCTTCCAAGCGTGAGTCCAATCCCAGGGGCAGCAGCTCTTCCAAACACTGCTGCCCGTGGGTCATTCCACAGGGTGCAGCTCTTTGAGCACTGGCTGCTCCAGCGTGGTCCCATCCCAAAGTACAGATCCTACCACGTAGAGTACTGTCTCCACCGTGGACTCTCCTCTCCACAGGCCACATGTCTCTCCTGGGACTCTGCTCCAATGTGGGCTCCAAAGGGCTGCATCCTCCTGCTCCAGCCTGGGCTCCTCTCTCCATGGGCTACAGGTAGATCTCTGCACCCTGTGTTCTCTCCATTCCATGGACTGCAGGGGGACACCCTGCTTCACCATGGTCATCACCACAGGCTGCAGGGAGATGCCTGGAACACCTCCTCCCCCTCCTTCAATGCTGGCCTTGGTGCCTGCATTTGCTGTTACAACTTCTCACGACTCTTCTCTGGCAGCCATCTTCTTCTTCCTGTTATTTTTTTTTTATTCCTGTCTTAAATATATTATCACAGAGGTGTCTCTATCTCTCCTGATTGGCCTGGCCTTGGCCAGCAGTGGGCCCAGAGAGGAGGTGGGTGGCATTACCTCTGTCAGCTATGAGGGAGGCTTCCAGCAACTTCTCGAAGAAAAGATTCCTCCATAGGGCCCCCTTGTTACTAGAAAACAACAGCTACAGCAAACCCAACACAATAGGTTAACAGCACACTAGAAATGACACAGGTCCCTTTTATGGCTTCCTACTCCCCATATTTCCAGGTATTGTGTTTTTAGTCATGTCAGAAAGATGTAGGGGCAACACAGGCTCCAACAGACACCCTTAAAAAGACATAGAAGATCTTGAGAGGGTGGAGTGGAAATAAAAACATTGTGACATCCAGCCCATGTGGGTTTTTTTTAAATCCCTAATTTTTAAGACTACACAATGACCCTGGCTGAGTTTAGTACTCCGAGGTCACAGGGCAAGTCATGCTGCTGATACAGAGAACTTGAATCATTCATGGTGGGTGATGAAAAACTTAACAGCTGTGCTTAGGTAATTTACCTCAGCTAAACACTTCATGGGCAGAGATTCTGCTAGAAGAGCAGTTGCTCTTTCACAGTTGCTGATTCAGAGTCACGCACATGCCTAGCTCACTGCCCTTTCTGAAGAGCTGCTCCTCTGCAGTCATAGCCTCTTCTGGTGCCCAGGGCCCTTTCTCCCCAGGAGAATTGCTGAATTTTTTGGGGTCCTTGTTGATCCATTCCTCCAACTTGTCCAGGAAAAGCAGACCTTACTTCAACTGTTAATCATCTGCAAATGTGACGAGGATGCACTGCATCACCTCCTCCAGGCCATTGATGATGTTCAATAGCACACATGCAGCAACAGGTAGAAAACTGCAAGGGTCTGTTAAATATAACTTATTAAGCACTGCCCTCTAACCCCAGTCATCCAACCAGCGTTCCACCCCTCTTCCAGCTGTCCATGCAACCATTGGGCAAGGCCCTAATATCCTGCCTTGGATACACGACTCTTATGAGAGGCAGTGTTGAAAGACTTGTTGAAGTCAAGGAAAACATCATCTCTTGCTCACCTCTCTTCCCCAGTTCCAGCCATTTAATCACAGAAAGGAATTAGATTAGTCAAGTATGACTTAAATCTTCTGAACAGCTGTGGAAAGAACTGGCAATAAAAGACTAAAGTTACAACAAATCATACTGATTAGAAAGAGCATTCCCGGGTGTATAGAGAAATAATGGTCAACAGAAGTAAAGCTGTCCAGCAGAGTAGAAAGGAATAAAAACCTCCTTTAAAAAAGTTAACTAGTGTTTACCTAATTCAGCTGTCTGAATGAGCTGCTTTAGAGTACTTGTGTGCAAAAGTATCCAACACCAAATCCAGTAAATATTTAACTCTCACGGGACTTAGTTAAAGAACCTGATTACAAGTAACTGTGAGGCATTGGAGGAGTGCACGGGCAGTGTACTCTTAAAATATCTGCAGGACATGGTTGAGCACACGGAGCTGGTAGTACATGTAGCAGGCACTACCAGACCCCATTAAGCAGTGTGTTTGAGTAGGAACAGCAGGTTTGATCAAAATCTATTGTGAGTTTTTAGACCTTTATAGCAAATTTTAGACCTGCTACTGGCAGACATATGGTGTCTGACTCTGGACAAAAAGCATTTGACATCAATGGCCTCAAGAAACAGGCCTTTCAGACACTGCCAAAAAGCTGTGTGCTTCAAGTCAACATGGGTAATTCACAAATCAAATGCCAACTTGGGAGATATTAGGTGAATACAGATTTTTTTTTGCAGAGGATCCATCGGAACTGATCTTAAATGTAGTCCAGAGCCAGTGATGTGTCAGTATTGTACAGCTCAACCATTACAAGACCTGTAACTCAATGCAGCTATGAACACAAAAGATTGTTCATAATCTCTTACTGACATATGAGGAAACTATCAGTACAGGTAGAAACCTGTTTACAGGCACCTAGACTCTGACTAATAAAATTACTTTTTTACAGAGAGAGATCTAAGAAGGCTAAAAGACATTTCACACTAGCTTGAAATGAATAGGTAGACTGAAGGCACTGTCAACACCTGCCAATTCTATGCCAAAAAAACAGGCCTTTACAGATGAGAGAAGGGACTGCTGACACAGCCATACCAGCTCTTATGCCAAATACAATATCAATTTGACATTGAGTGGACAATGATGTCCAATTAAAAATCCGCTTTAGTACAGTGGTGAGTGTCCCCAGCTCTCATGCGGGAGACCATAGGTGTGGTTCCCGCCAGGGAGGCAGTGGTGCTGTTTAAGTGTTTGTCTAGATGATCCTTGTGGGTCCCTTCCAACTCAAAATATTCTGTGAAATGCCGTTCTGTGAAATGTATTGCTCTGAAGCATCATCACTGAAAACATCTCTCAGGACAGCACCCAACAACAGCATGAAAAGAAACCCACCCCGCACATCGGCACAGTGACTTGGGACAGTTATACCTGAAGGAAGCAAACCTACACTCAGGCTGCCACTGGTGCAGATCTGATTTGGATACAGTCACAACTCACACTAAAAGGTGGCAGTACAAGGAACTGCAACTAGGAAGCAGCAGTTACAGCAGAAATGCAACATCAAGCAATTAAAAGGCAATGTTATGATCAGGGCAAGTAATTGAGCTCAGGGCATAGAAGACGCAGCAGAACACTTTCTGCTGAGGAAGTCTCTACAAGTCTTTGGTGCTCACCAAGTATGAGGGTGGCACTGATTTATGATCTTGCCTCAGACCAAGCTGCTCAGGTTTCTGATTTCTTACTGACCATCTGGTTACATTCACCTCCTCCACCCTGGGCAACAGCCCTGCCTACAGAGAAGGGTTGCTGTTCAGAGACATAGGGGCTAAACCAGGCTACATATCGCCATCTGCTATACTCTTTGGGAGGCTGGTAACCTTAAAAAAACAATCTTCAAGATACAACCCATGGAGGGACATTTCTCTTTACCAAATAGCTCCTAAATATTTAAGACAAAAAATCCAATTGGTTTAATTTTATTAAGCAAAGAGGATAGAAGTGTCAGCCCTGCCTCTTCCCTCACAAGGAAGTTGTAGGCTGCAATGAGGTCTCTCCTCAGTCTCTTCTTCTCCAGACTGAACAGGCCAACTGACCTCAGTCACTCCTCATACTTCCCCTCAAGACCCCTCACCATCTTCATTGTCCACCTTTGGACACTCTCTATGAACTTAATATCTTTCCTGTTGTCTGATATTATATGTCAAGAGGGAGGTATCTCTAGTGAAGATGGCGAAAGGACTGGAGAACAAGCCCTATGAGGAGCAACTGCGGGAGCTGGGGTTGTTCAGTCTGAAGAGAGGAGGCTCAGAGGTGACGTAATTGCTGTTTACAACTACCTGAAGGGAGGTTGCAGTCGGATGGGTGTAAATCTCTTCTCTCAGGCTGCCAGTACCAGAACAAGAGGACATGGCCTTAAGCTGTGCCAGGGGAAGTTTAGACTGGATATTAGGAAGAGCTTTTTCCCAGAGAGAGTGATTCCCTCATTGGAATGGTCTGCCCAGGAAGATGGTAGAGTCGCCATCCCTGGAGGTGTTTAAGAAAATACTGGATGAGGAACTCATTGACATGGTCTAGATAATGGGATGGGGAGTTGCATCCACTTAAGAGTTGGACTCAATGATCCTTGTGGATCCCTTCCAACTGGGAATATTTTGTGATTCTGCATGATTATAATTGCAAAATTAAGAAAGAAAATAAATAGAATAAGCAAGCCTCCACTTGTAATAACTCCTGTTTACTGTAAGGATATGATGAATAAGCTTTTATGGAAAACATGCTTGGATATACCAACTTCGGATGCATAACTCATGAATTAGCAATGTTTATGGATTGACTCATTACTCAGCCAGTCTTTATGAACATTCCTTCTGGGAACATACTGGTTTGCAAACATAATAAAAACCACATCCAATATGCAGGAAAGTTTATTTCTTCTCTAGTATTCCATGAAACCAAATCTCTCTGACACCAGTGATTGAAAGGACAAGATCTAATGCTCCAATATAATAAGAGGCCATAAAGTGAACAGGAAATGCCGTGGGCTCCTTACTTTTCATCAAGTTCACTCCAGATCCGGAAAGGACCTAAACTCTAAGACATAGAGGTCCTGTATTCAGAAATATGGCAGGAGTCTACTCAAATCATATCAGGCACTTCTCTAAAGTGAAACCCAAAAGAATTTGACAGGAACATTGTGAACTCCTTGAACTGACATTTCCCTATGAAACCACCACTGGAAAACTTCCAGCTATTGCCCTGAAACAGGGTGTAAGGACATGCATACAGTGAAGTGTGAGGCAAGGTGCTGTGGGAAGACTGAGCACACAGGGAACTGTGCAAAGGGAGGGATAGTTAAACAAGTTTTGCAGGATTGGTTGTAGATCCACCCATGTACAAAAAGCCCATCACTGTGCCAAAATGGTTATTGAAACATCACGACCTACGCCGACCTAAGCTGCTGGCAGGAATTGCTGCCGGCATTATCAGTAGGCAGTGTGTGAAGTGTGACCTAGTGCCAACTAGGTCAGCATGGGTTACAAGTCAAGTACAGAAAGCCATAGAGTGTACACAGAACATAAAAGTCCACCTGTAGGATGTAACCTGAAGACCAAACCTCTCACAAGCAGACCAGAAACCTGCTCCTACCAAAAAGCACTGTAGTCGACTACTCTGCTACTCGCTTTCCTGTAGCTTTGCTCCAAGCCGACACACAGGCAAAAGCCTTTACCATGCTCCTAGCTTCTAAGTGTCCTTCTGAGATATGGTGTATGATCCCAGCAGGGAAGTTACAGTGAAGTTACAAAACCTGCATGACTACTTGAGGCAGTGGCTCAGGTAGAAGGCGAAGGTGGGACGGGAGATAACGTTGTACAGATACGGTCAAGCTGTTGCCAGTACACAAGATGCCTGCTAAAACATGATTGCTTTTTAGTTGACACTGATGCATCTATTCAAACACATTTGAATGTTGCTTGCGAAAATTGTCATGTTGACAGGCACAGAGACTGAAATCAAGAATCTGGTACCCAAAGAAATGCAACCATAGGGCTCCAATTAAGGAATCTGTTATCACAGTGGGTTAGAGTACAAGGCAGTGTAGTCTAATATCACTTTGCAACATGAATCATTTTCCAACAGGATTCCATTATTGGCAAAACATCCCAGGCACTTGGGATCAGAGGTTTAGAAGGAATTCCCAAACCAGAGATTACATCTCACCACTTACATCCAAGGAGGTTAAGATCATCCTTGGCACTGGATGTATCCAATCTCTTTTTGAATATGCCGATACCTTTGGCTTCCTCAATATTCCCCACTAGTGTAATTCCAGATGTACTTGCATGTTGCATACTAAACTAATCTTCCTTTCATCCATTTCTAAAACTCTGACTGATCATTTCATCAGCTCATATTCCTACACAATGCTGATTCCTTCTCTCTAACCTATACCACCTCAGTCATAGTGATAATTTCCTAAGGAAGTTATGCAATCTCCATCTCTTTGGACAACCTCACTGATTCTCTCCATATTCTCCAGCTTTATTAGATCCCTTTCAAGGACTGCAGATAGCATACAAACCAAATGCATTTATATAGCAGTACACCAATATTTTGTTGTTCTCTTTCTTTCCCAATAATTAATACTCTAATTGGCTCTTAAGTACAAGGGTTTGGCAGATATTTTCGGAGAACTATGCATAATGCAGAAGAACCTTCCCGAACACCACTCCAGAGCCCCTTGTGTTATATGTATATTAGGATATGTTCCACTCGTGAATTCCTTCATGGAAGGCATATTTGGTAGTCTAATTTACAAGCTTCAAGATGCTTTAAGACCAGTATCACGTCTGCTACCTTCCATTTCTGAATTCCTCCAGCTAATTTAAAAAACACACAGGACAACATTTAGCACACCTACCATAAACTCCTTTAGGCTTCTGCAGCACACCTGGGCCGAAAGAGCTTTATCAACTGCCTTAAAAAGCTGCCACTGGCACATCAATTTCAAACATTTGGACTTACTGCTAACAGACCACAGCTCTTGCACAAAAACTTCTGAGTTTCTCAGTCTTGAACACTGATGTAGGTGGCTTGGCTATTCTACCAGTCTTCTCTTTCCAGAGAAGAAGCTAGAACAGCAACAGGAGCAATGTCTAACTCAAGGAAAAAAACATGTTGAAAGCCAGGATTTCTTTAAATGTTCATCTGTTCTCCCTAAAACCAATTCTCTGTTCATATTTGCATCACCCAGCACACACTACTGCAGCCGGGAAACATCTTTACCTTTGCAGTGCTGGACCTCTGCAAAGTCCCAAGATCAGACTAAAAGAGATTTAGGCAGTTGCTCACCTTTGAGTCACGTACACAAGTCCTGCTGAAGAGACAAGATTCTTGCTTTTCTCATTAATGAGGTACTTTCCTGAAATTTTAGACAGTGCTTACTAGTGGATGGCTCAGGAGTCCCTCCACTGCACAGCAGCCACTGCGGTGCCCAGCATTCCTCAGCCACCACGGAGGAGACTTCACTGCCTTCTGCTGCACAGAACTGTACTCTGTATATGCTATGTCCATTGTATGAACATCCACCGTGTGGATGACAGATGTTATGCCTGTTAAGAGTATTTCAAGGTACAATGCCACTCTACAATAGCAGCATCAAGAGCTTTATCTTATAAAATTCACAGAAACATTTTATCTACGACTTAGCAGTGCTAGGCTCAGCTGGACTCAACCTTAAAGGTCCTAAATGATTCTATCCAAGACTAACAGGCAGCAAGAATCAACATAACTCTTATTTCCTTAAATATAGTTACTTAATTGTATTTTTAACTGGTTTTCAGTAGCTATGTTAAATAGAGAAAAAAAATGAGAGAGTACATACTGAACAGGTATCCAAAGCTTATCTGCACTTCCCACATAACATGCATATTAAGTGGGTACGGAGAGAAGCCAGAGATCCTTACAATACTGTAAGGATGGACTGACGCTGTTTAATAACTGACCTATTTCTTTTGTTAAGTCAGGGTTCAGAATAGTAGTATCACTATTCCACATTAAATTAGTCAGATCTTGCATTGCAAAAGCTGCCTGGATTTTACCAAATCATCTGATGAGAGCCAGCATGTTGGAATTGCATCACTATTTAGCTGTGGATATTCCACCTGCCAAGGGGAGGAATTGAGGTGAGAAGTCAGATTTTTATCTCAGGTTTCATTTCAGTAACTCCCATGAAAATGTACAGGCAGGCTGTACAAAGACTCCTTCTGTGTCTATACAGTATATCCTACAAGAAAATCACACGGTATTGCCAGCTCTATTCTTTATGGCCTTTATCTTGCAAGACTTATCTCTTAATTACCTTATATGAAGCAGTAAGCAAACAAGAGCACACTGTAGCCTGACAGACTGACAGGCTTCATGCTCTTGGCAGGTGGGCACAGATAACAGAGTTGGAAGGAGATACATGCATCAAGCAGGAAGGCAGTACTACTGTATCAGCTTAAACAGGATTGTTTTAGCCATAAAGGTGTCAAAGAGAGAAATATGACATAGTTGTATTTGTTTTGTCCTTGGTGCTGAGAACTCATGCAAAACTGAAGGAGCAGCAAGGCAATACTATAGATAATCAGAAAGAAGCAAATAGTTTTCAGTTCTTGCCATACCTGGTACCTCCCAGTGATCCCTACCAAGGTGCTCAAGAGCAAGCTTGAGGCTTTAGAGGTGGACTAGAACTCAAATTTACTTCAACTGTTTAATTTTTAATATGATAACTTAGCACCACTCGCAGAACTAGTTAACTCTTTAGAATGCAACCACTATTAGGTGCTTAAAGAAAGAACAGAACAAAGGAGGGACCAGAACAGAATGACAATTTTACCACTAACCTTCCAACTAACTCACGCACTGCTCTGCACTCTCTAGTGTACGGGATTTAACCACTTCCTTCCTGCCCAGATACATGTTCAGCAGTAGTGCCTTAAGAGTGCTAAGGTTAGCTAAGGTTATGTTAGCTAAGCAGGTGTCTAACTCCTCCAGCACCATGGAGATAGATTTGTCTTGTTCCTTGATCAAGTGTCCTGGAAGCAGGCAGCAAGTAAGCAGCTTCCTTTCCTTACATTTGTCAAGGACTCAGTTCTGGGTGTTGTGACAAGAAGACAGAGCCTTCAAACCAAACTCCATTTAGTGTTTGAATTCCAGCTAACCATACAGCTGGTCAGGCTGAACCATAAAATGTCCTGTGTTGGAAGGAATCAAGGGACTAGATGATCCTTGTGGGTCCCTTCCAACTCATAATATTCTGTGATTCTGTGATCAAAGTCAACTCCTGGCCCTGCAGAGGACCATTCCAAGAATCACATCATGTGCCAAAGAGCATCATCCAAAATCTTGAACTCGGGCTTAGTGGCATGACTGCTTCCCCAGGGAGACTGTGCCAGTGGCCAGCCACCCTCTGAGTGAAAAGCCTTATCCTAATATCCAGCCTAACTGGACATTAGTTATACGAATCCATAAAGAGAAAAGGAAGTCACCTTCCTACAGTTAGAGTTGTTTTCTTTTTAGTGTCAGCTACTGAATAAAGGGCATTTGGGCCACAGTATTAGATTTAAAATCTCCACATTTCCAAATCCATTCATCAAACAAGAATTACTAAAGGGAACTTAAATGAGAACAGTTCACTACCTTTCTCCTCTTCATGTAGCTGTGGTAATTCAATATTAGCTGATACAGAAAGATATTCTAGTTTAGTTGGCAATCTTTTCTCATTTTATACACACACAATGTCCTGAAATGTTGTCTTGAGGATGACAGCAATGCATGATGGGCTTTTTGTAAACCTTGGGAAAGCTTCAGCTATCTGTTATGATGGTATTTCTGGTATTTTTTTATCTTTTAAAGCTAATCAGTACTTCACTTATTCACACATTCTGTACTCACACTTATAACGTCCCAGCAGAACCTGAGAAGGGTAAATAGGACTGAAGACTGGTAAGTGGCAGCTGCCAAGGCAGACAGACATCTTGTAGCAAACCACTGAGGTGGGGAAGAAAAAATAATGGAAGAAATTTATTTAAAAGGCTTACTGATGTTACCCTCTGCCTTTCATCAGTCTGGGGCCTCTTCCATAAGCTCCTTGTCATGCCATTTCTTCTGGGTTCCTCAGCAGTCATGGAATGAAAGATTTGATAAACCATACACTATAAAAGAAAAATAAGATACATAGCACTGCTATAATATTCAACACAAACTAGAGAAACAGAACAGTAGAAGTTAACAATTACAGTGATCCCCCATTACTCGCAGGCTGTTGGGTCTGGTCTGCCTCACGCGAGTGGTGGAATCCTCAAAGATAGTGAACCCACTACATAGTCAAGTACACCATGCCCGTAGCCACGACCTCTCCGAATATAAGGTCTGGAGGATGGTCCTGAGAGCCGTGTGAGCGGCAGGGCTGGGAGCCGATCAGACTGAGGTCGCGGTAGGTTCTGCGCACGCGCCAGGTCCCGCAACTTGCTGGAAAATCAACAGTGAGTATGGGATCTCGCAAATTACGGACCGTGACTATGCCAAGGATCACTGTATAACATTAGCATAACTGAGTAGAAGATCTGGAATCTAGTCAGGTAGTTGGGAAACAACTCCTCGTGGAAAGATGTTTCTGCAAAGATTTTCTTCCCAAGTTTTTCTTGGAATAAACTGATAGTTTTCCCACCCTCTCCAGAGAATGCCAAAAACAGTGTTTCAGCTTCCACACCATAAGCAGTCTCTCAAACTGTTTAGAATGTGAAATGTGCAGAACAGGTTTTTTCCTCACTAGATTCAAGCTGGAGAAGTTTAACATTTATAAAACAAGCGGAGTACCGCTAGCATTTGTACTCACACTAGTCTGAGATTAAAAAACAAAAAATCAGAAAGAACAAGACCATGGAAGGGAACAATTCCTTTTCACTAGAAATATGGGATAACTATTCCCACAGATGGGAATGGAGATTCCACACTGTTTCATGTAATGACAATTGTAGATCAATAACAAAGCTTATCCCTCCAAGTTTGCCCATACAAGGGAGATGTGCTGGTCCTGAGTGTGCTCCAACACTGGGGAGAGCCCACATTGTGTCTGTCCCGTGCTTCAGCCCTCCTCCCACACCAGGCTGCTATCAGAAGTAGTTCCCACTCCTAATCACACTCCCCATTGAAGGTGAAGAACCACTGCTAACCTGAAACAAGGGAGTGATGGTGTTGAACAGACACAGGAACACCACACCCCAGAATAAAACTTTTACAAGCACTTGCTCCGTCATAGTAGACCTAACTTGCATATAAAGGTGGTGAGTGCACAGAGTTTTGAAACACATACATTAAGCTGAGGTCTGAAAATTACAATTCTTCATTAAAGATTTTTTTAAAATTATCTCTTGAAGTAATGGTGCTGCTTTGAATATGAAAGAATTAAGAACAAAGTTCCCCTTCTATCAAGGAGTGATTTTGTTATACATATTTCCAAGCTCTAAAAACCTTGTTTAAAAACCAAAGCTACTAAAGTTTGGGGTAAAAAATACAATACTTATATGTTTCATATTGTTCATATGGGGGCAGTATAACAGCTAAGCTGGATTTCCATAGGGCAGATTTTGGGTTATTGAAGGAACTGATTAAGACAGTTCCTTGGGAGGTGGCTCTTAAAGACAAGGGGGCCCAGGATAGCTGGGAGTACTTCAAGAAAGAGATTTTCAAGGCACAGGAGCAGGCTGTCCCGGTGTGTAGAAAGTCAAGCCGGAAAGGTAGACGACCACCCTGGTTGAGTACGGAGATCTTGAATGAGCTAAGAGTCAAAAAAAGGATGTATCACCTTTGGAAGGAGGGGAAGGTAACTAGGACTTTGTTTAGGGATGTTGTCAAGTCATGCAGAAAAAAAATTAGAGATGCAAAAGCTCAGTTTGAGCTTCAATTGGCTACTAATATACAGGATAACAAGAAAGGCTTTTACAGGTACGTTAATGGCAAGAGGAGGGACAGGAGCAATCTCCAATCTCTACTGGATAAGGAGGGCAACATCATCACTGGGGATGAGGAAAAGGCAGAGATGCTTAATGATTTTTTTGCCTCTGTCTTTAATAGTAAAGACAGCTGCTTACATAATGAAAGGTCTCTTCAAGGGTCTCTTGATACAGTCGATANGTGTTATAGGTAGGATGGTGTGTTGGTAGCAGGATGGCAACAGGTTAGGTAATTAGGTAATAGGTTAGGTAACAGGTTTGGCTAGGTTAGGTAATAGGTGATAGGTTGGACTCGATGATCTCTAAGGTCTTTTCCAACCTTACTGATTCTGTGATTCTGTGATTCTGTTCTGTTCTTCTCTCTTATTCTTTAGTCCTTATAGGGCCATAAGGTCATCCAAAAATGATACAACAATGGCAGGAAAGAGCAAGAACACACTGAAATAATCCTTCCTCCAGTATTGCTGTTGAGATAGCAGATTGTAAATACTTCTCCCTCTCTCTTTGTTATTAACTTCAGTTATACCAATAAGCCACTACTGGTCAGTCTGCAAGTATGAAAAGTGGTTATGGCGTGAACTGAAGAACCATGCAAAGCACAGCTATCATTCTGTGTCCAGATTACTGCAGGAAGAGCTGCATTCCAAAATAAAAAGTAACACATTTTATTTAAGAGATGTTGACCATAGTAATTGCCCATAAACACTAATGGTAAATAAAACAGAGCATGCAGCAAAATATGCCTATTCTTACAGGTATAAGATTATCTTCCCTGCGTCTAGGTGAGTTTAAGTTCTCAGCCCTTCTAATACACATGGCAAAGCCTTGCAGGAGTTTAAGGATGTTGAGCTGCTTGAGAGGGTCCAGAGAAGGGCAACAAGGATGGTGAAAGGTCTGGAGAACAAGTCCTGTGGGGAGCGACTATGGGAACATGGGCTGTTCAGTCTGGAGAAGAGGAGGCTCAGAGGTGACCTCATTGCTGTTTACAACTACCTGAAGGGAGGTTGCCGCCAGGTGGGTGTGGATCTCTTCTCTCAGGCTGCCAGCACCAGAACAAGAGGACATGGCCTTAAGCTGTGCCTGGGGAGGTTTAGACTGAATGTTAGGAAGAGCTTTTTCACAGAGAGAGTGATCTCTCATTGGAATGGTCTGCCCAGGGAGGTGGTGGTTGCCAATCCTGGAGGTGTTTAAGAGGAGAATCGATGAGGAGCTCAGTGACATGGTCTAGATGATGGGAAGTTTGGATGGATGGAGCATGGTGCCCATGGTTCCACGCATGTGGGCCTGATCCCTGGGTGAGTGTTCGCTTGGGAGTTGGACTAGATGATCCTGTGGGTCTTTTCCAACTCAGAATAACCTGTGAACCTGTGAGTTTCCCTTTTACAGGGTCAAAGTTCTCAAGAAGAACATCCATATCCTTAGAAGATCAAACTGCTACTCAGTATTTCGTGATGCTCAAAATAGTTGGTAAGAATTCTCTGGACTCCAGCCATAAATTCCCAAGGCAGCAAGATGTGTTGGCTAAAGTACGATTCCAGCAGCAAGAGTGACAAGTCTCTCTCAGCCCCACACAATTGACCTAATGGTCAACTTGCCCAGTAGCCTCCAGGTGACAGAACTGCTGTCAACATGCACCTCCACCAGAGGTAGAAAGACTTTCCAGGCACTTCATTTGCACTCCAGTGCTTGGGACAACATGACAGCTATCATGAAACTGAAGTTATTGTTCCAATTTAAAATTACTAGTAATTATTTTAACATCTTCCAATATTTTAATAAATCTAAAATTTCTGCATTTGCACCAGAAATATAATTCAATTAAAGCAAAATGAAGCAAATAACAATGTAAAAAACACTTACACTACATTCAATGCTATTTAGACAGTGCTTAATATTAAAGCTTCTAAAAATCAAAATTAGTGATTTCTGATTATCATGAATCTTAAAGGATTTTCTATTATTTTGCAATTTGAAAAGCATAATAGATTTACAGTAGCATTTTTAATATAACAAAGGCCATTTTATTCCTACAACTTCATAACAGTACTGATGTTTCCATAATATTACTTAACCACAGGAACAGCTTAAAAGCTGGGTGATATTTACATGCACTTATCAGCATTATCACTGATGGCTTATACAAACAGTGCTTGTCTCCTTAGTTATGGTCAAAGCTGGACACAAGCTATTGGTTGCAAAGGACAGAAAAGCAGAACACTGTTCCTGCCAAAGGAGATACAGTTATACCTTCTCCACTACGAGGAAAGGGACAGACCAAAGGCCTTGCGAAGCATTAATCTCGCAAACAAATGCGGGTCGTTAATATGCATGCAGGCCACGCCCATTGCTCCACCCCTCGGAACTCCGGAGCTCTCTGGACAATTCTTTGCTCCTTCCCGTAGTCTGTCTCGGCACAGGCAAGCGAAGGGAACNTGTATTTCAAGAGTTACCTGCATGTCTTTCATGTACACCAGTTGGCATTTTCTGAACATTTTTATTTTAGCTTCAGAGGGTAAGAGAACTCAGATTCTCATGCAAGTGTTTGTACTCCAGACACTGTAGTGCTTTGTAAGCAACAGACCATAATCACGGAGTAGCCATTGTCATTTGTTCAACCCAAGTGGGATGTAAAGAGTGAAAAAGTCATGGTGAAAAGCATTGAATTAAATGCATTTTAATGACCTGCAAGCATTATCAAAAGAACACAAAGAACATATAAAAATGTGAACTTTACGCTGAGTGTCCTTTTCAAATTTAGCAGCACAAAATACTTTTTTGAACAGAAGAGACATCTGTTGTGTCCTGAAGTGTAGTACATCATTTTGTTGTCCATGTTTTTTGACTCCCAAGTGCCACAACTGCTGATACATCAAGACTTTTACCACTGTTGCACTGTTCATATAAAGTCTGAAAGTTAAACACAAAGGTATTCAGGCGAAGACAGTTGTACTGCACATGGATTCAACCTATATAACAAACATTGTCCCTTAAAATATATCACCACATACTGAAATATTCCATACCAAAATTTCTCAAATCAAAAAGTAAAAATACACTTAAGACAGCTTAGTTATACCAGTGCCTAAAAGAAAATACATATGCTGACTTAGCAGTGTGAGCAAAGTTACAGGGCTTCACAAGTCATCAGAGAACCAACTAATTGCAGAGATTTAAAAACCAAGTTTACCCCATTAATTGTCTCCGATACGGAAACACCTGCATGAAAGGAGAAAGATATTTGTGTACTCATAGTACAGGCAAACTTTATATGAGATATGAAAATCAGTGGTCACAAACATAGCAACACTGCAATATTGCTAAAAGGATAATGCCTTGTTCGTCCTCATAATAAAAAAAAAAATTAGGAAAGAAAATTTACTTACCCTTGCAGCTCTAGAAATAGAGTTGGGAGAATTCAAGCCAACAAGCTGGCCAAGGATGCGTTTCATTGCCTCTGTTGTTCCTTTTTCACTTGGGACACCTGCAGTTAATTTATAATTATGCTGAAATTGTACACATTACCAGTGTATAAATTACCAGTATGTTTTTAATGAGGTTTAAGAATTGAAATATTGACATTTCTGAAGCAGACAGGTACCATGCAAAACTGTTACATCAACAGGCGTAAAGTACATATAAGAGTAAAGCCTTTTTTTAAGCTGTTACAAATACTATTTAGTAAAATGCACTTTAAAATACATGTACCTGTTTGACATTGACTTTGAATTTGAACATAGGGATGTACCAGCAACTCCGAAACAGATATCCTTTGTTTAGGATTTCTTATTAAACAGCGCTGGAAATAAAAAAAAAAGGAAGATGGAGAATGTTTTGTCTATGAACTAAGACTTTTCTTGGGAATTAACAGCATATTTATAAGACCCTATAGATGCAGGTCAAAACGTCTTACTGTCAAGCTACATACTCAGAAAGACTCAGCTCACAATACAATAATAGACTAACATAATTGCCTTCAGTTGCCAGTATCTTCAAAGGGAAGTTTGTTACTCAAGTCAGGCAGGATACCAATGTCGGAACATTTAAAGATCACAAGCAACAATAACCCTTTAATCTGAATCACACAAAATTACACTGAGGTTTTAAAGCTATGAGGATAAGTGTTTCTAGATTTCAATTTTCTACCTGCTGAGCAACACAAATTAGGCAAGTAAAAGCACAGGCTAAGTTTCAAAAGCAGGCAAATATGCAGGATGAGGGCAAGAGATGGCAAATATAAAACCAACTGTATTTACTTTGGATGTTAAGCCAAATGAATTAAATAAGTATTTCAAGTGGTCTGACTTATTTGGTACTGAGCCAATAGACTTTTATCAGGACACTGTATGAAGTAGCTCTAGTTTTATGGAGTCTTCTTTAGGAATACAGCCTGTTACTACAAGTAGCAGTGAGCATTTACTTGTGGTAAGTCTCTTCACCACAACTCATTCAGTTTTGGAAAATATGCTTTTAAATAAATTGCCATTATATAAACCAGATTAATTTTAAGGGACAGTTACCTTTAGCACATCTTGAAGATCCTTCTCAGCAATATCTGGGAATTCTATTTCATAACTAGGATCAACAATAGCATGCAGTTTATTTATTGGACTTGTGATATGTTGAAATGGAGTCCTCCCATATGTCATGCAGTACAAAATGCATCCCAATGACCACACATCACTTTTGGGACTTATCTAATATAAAAATAAAAATTAAAGATTACTCCTCACTTAAGAAACTGTCCCTACAGTCACACAGAATCAGAGAATAACACAGAATATTCTGAGTTTGAAGGGACCCACAAGGATCATCGAGTCCAACTCTTAAAACAGCACCACTGCCTCCCTGGTGGGAATCGAACCCAGGTCTCCCACATGAGAGGCGGCGACACTCACCACTGTACTAAAGTGGATTTTCATTTCATTTAACAGTATATCCACTTTCCATTGGTTAACAGATCTTAATAACTATCACATAATCACCAAGGCAGCATGCCATTATCTACCAGGACACTGATGTGGCTTCATTCACTGATATTCCACAGGAAAGCTAATTTTATTAAGTATTTTTGAAAATCCACTTATTCAAAGCACTAACTGAAAATTTAAGTTAGTCCTTAACAAGTTGAACATCGGGACTCTTTCAGGTTTATAAATAAATAAATACAAGTAAAAGCATACTAAATTCAATCCAGAAAACAGGGAGACATCACAGTTATGTCCCCAGAGTGTAAAGTCACAGTTCGGTTCCTCTGGGTTTAAAGGATTCATACCCATATATTTCAACCACCACACCCAGGCTGTTCCTTGAAGGATGACTTTCCACTTCTCCTGTTGAAGTTGAAGCACTTTAGGAAAAAGCTCATAGAACGGGGGAGGGGAAGGACTTGTGGAAAGAGGCCCACAGAGAACCTGACTCCCAGCACAGTGGTTACATTCTTGCTTAGATGAACTGAGCTCCAGAACAAGTCTGCACTTTGCATGCAATTTTTAAAAATGTGGAAAGGGTAAAAAGTATCATTCTTAAAGGAAAAAAAACATACCATATTCTATTCTGCCTTTAGAAGGACAAGATAGTGTCTCACTACATAATACAGTAACTTTTCGCTACTTTGTGGTTTGCCATTGCAGGTTCAATACATTGTGGGGGTTTTCCCATGTCTTTACCACTACTTTGCGAATTTCGCTTATTGCGGCATCTTTCTGGAACCAACCCACCGGGATATTCAAGGGATTATTCTACTACTTCCATTCAACTGTTAAAAAGTCAGCATCTGTGCACAGGCACATACACATGGATTTTTTTTCTTTAAATGCTTTTTCACTAAACTATGTACCCCTTTACTGACGTTTAACTGCCAGTGTAAAAATGCTTTGCGCATCAGTACTTTTTTCATCGTTCACATTCCGTTGTCCTGGTCAGACTTCATTGCATCATCATTTCAAAGACCTTATTAGGCATTACTAATTACTTGCAAAACCTGCCTCTCACCTGAAGGAACTTAAAAATATGACAATGACACAAACAACATCATAAACTTATTGTTTTAAGCGAACATACTGACAGTGGTCTGTATCAGAAAGCAAATTTTCTTGCTTTCAGACCAAATCTTCTAAGTTGAACTTCTTGATCACAGAATCACACAGAATATTCTGAGTTGGAAGGGACCCACAAGGATCATCGAGTCCAACTCTTAACACTGTCTCCCTGGCGGGAATCGAACCCAGGTCTGCCACACGTCAGGTGGGGACCCTTACCACTGTACTAAAGTGGATTTCTTGATGCAGAATGCTAAAATGTAGCTGTGTAGCAGACAGCAGTAGTACCCCAAGAGCTTCATCAGTTCTTGGCAGAACAAAGCTAAAACAAAAGGCCACAAGCAGCACAACAGACAGCAAAGAAATAACTGAGGAATTACTCTCACGTGACTCTATGGAAGATCCTCCTAGAAACACACCCTGAAAACTCTAGCCTGGAGTGATTTCAGAGGTCCACAGCATGGTGAGCCCTTAAGAGGACTGAAAGGTGTTTGTAATATAAGCCATCAGTACAGCCTCTAATATGTGAAAGGCTCACATATTTCACTGTATTGCTGTTCAATGCTATTCACACTGATAACACAGTGCAACTCTTGTATTTATTCATAAAAATAAATTTTAAAATATTTGTGTTTATTATTACTTTTATAATATTATTGTTAATATATTATTATTTATCAGATACCATCAGATACCATAATTTTATTATTATGTCCTCCAATGCCAAAGAGTGTGCATCTGTTTTACTTTCAATTTTACTCATTCATTGAGCACTGGCGTTTTCCTAAACACCATCTGCAAAATGCTTTTAGGTAGTTATCAAGATTAACCTTAGCCTTCAATTTCTGCCCACCATCATCATGGCACAGTGAATTTTCTTGTGTTCCAGGTTTCAGTGGAATATTCTGAGAAAACCAAGTCTAAAGATAAATGACAAAATCACTTTCTTCTTAACATGAAGGATACAGGAGAAAAGACTATGTTACCTTGGAACGGGACTTCTCATTTTCTCCATAGGAAGACATATCTTTTATTGCTTCGGGTGGCATATAATTCATTGTGCCAACCTAGCCATAAAAACGTAAAAATATTCCTTTAAGTGAAGCATGCATTCAATTTAACTTAGTTAATACAAACTTAAGGTTTTTGTCCCAAAACACTGAAAAGCATCTTCAAACTTTGTTTCTATTAAGGTTAAAGGCCACTGCTATTCTGTTCAATAAAAATACGTAAAAATCCATATACATCAATATTTATATACACATATAAAACCATTAAGCATAAAGTTTCAAAATTAATTGAAGTTATTACAGTAATCAAATTTATCAGCAGGCACTACAGCACTCTACAAAAAAATGCACGTGCATTTTCCAACAGTATTTCACCTGAGAATCTTTAATGATGCTTGTCACATCTGGCTGCATTTGGTTTGCAATACCAAAGTCAATTAGTTTTAACATTCCATCAACTATCAGAAAGTTTGCTGGTTTCAGGTCACTGTGAATAATGCCTGTAAAAAATATTTTAAAGTAAATCCAGGTTTAGTCAATCCAAGTTCTTATAATGGAGTTTTTACTCAATTCCCACAACCCTTGACCAGAAAGTGCAAATCAGCATTAACTAGCTAAAACCAAATTATTCTCTGCAGATTCCACAAAAATAGTTCCATTTATTTTTAAATACTTAAGACCTGCAAAAGTTTACAGTCTGAACTACATATTACTTATTCAAATCTGCAGGCACTCCAAAACAGCTCCAAGAGATCTGAGTTGCAGTTTCTCTGTTTGGGACAGGCCCTCCAGCTCTGTGTGCACACTGAAATTCTGCTCTGGAGCAATGTAGTGGCCTGTCTACACCTCTAGTTTTTTCTTAAATCATTAGCTAAACAGGTACTTAAAATAAAAATTTTATTGCTTAGTCTGATCAAATGTACCATTCATTGAGGAGCACATGATTGACTTCTCACAGATGCTACTTACATGATTTACTTATATGATTATTTACATAATCAACGAATCCATCTTGATATTTTACAGAACTGTTTCAAAGATATCACATGTAGGTATGTAGCCTGAATTTTAGGTCTTGCTGTTTGTTACATCATTGAATGTTCTACTGATGAAAAGAAGTGATGCTCTGATATGTGCACTAGTCTTCACTTTTTCCTTAAAGAGGAAAAGGATCCAAATCTGCCCCCTTTCCACTGTTATACGAACAGATCGAATACAGTTCAATTACGTAGTAAAGATGAAAGGGAGGCCTGAAAAACTCTCAGAAAAAGCTAAAACACTTTGTCAAAGTCAACATGACAGACCTCTGTAATAGCCATCATTAATGTCAAACCTTATTTTGGAGAGAATGGTTGGCTAATATTAGAGTCCAATAGAAAACAAGTAGAATTGGGATTATCGCTGTAATCTAATACAGAAAATAGTATTTTCTGGCAATTGTAAGAAAGCAGATGTCATTACACAAACAGTGATATTTCTGGATTCCCTCTTGAATCAACTAAGTCTACCTCTGCAAGATTTACCTTTGTCTTTTGTTTCACTCATCTTTTTTTCACAATACAGTAAATATTCATCTTTGGAAATCACTAAGCTTACAACACACTAAGAACGATATCACCTCCATAAAACAGATCCATATTTTCTGCCATATAACCTAAACAAATACCTAGAATTATTTAAGAATACCATATTCATGGATTGTGTGAACAGCTTCCAGCATGTGTTTCCAATAGCTCTTCCGTTCCAATGGATCAATATTTTTTTTCTTCTTAAGCCAGCTATTGAGATCAATATTTCCACACTCCATGACCATGTAGATATGTTGATCAGTAATTTCACTAAAAAGAAATACATGTGCTTATGTTAAAAGTTAAGGAAACATCTTTTTATAGACATTGGTTAAATAAAACCAGTGTTTACTCACTAGCCATAAAGGCGGATGATCTTATCACTATGTTGTTGCAGTTTACTTAAGTGAGCAATTTCATTCTTATAGCTCTCAACAGTCTGTTGATCAGCTTCCTCTAGATTCACATATTTGATAGCATATAGCTGCTTCTTGTCATTCAGTACTTGAAACACCTGCAAAACAGTATCAGTTAATAACTTCATTCATTTCTAGTTCTGATTTACTACAGTCCATCTCAGTACAGTCAGAATATAAAAGAAAAAATCTACCTTTTCAAAAGGAGGAAGCAATACAAAGCAGTTCACACAAGTCAGCACGAAGAAGAATTCATAAAGAAGGCACCATTTACAGTAGAAACAACCCTCTATCAGAAACCATCTTGGTGCCATATTGTATTTCACTGGGTGTAGTACATCACAAGTCTGAAATTCCTAAGATTACAAAATAACACTTCCCAGAGATATGGTTTTCATCTGCCACCACACGTTCATTTCGCCATTCCAAGATCATTTGCAGGTAAGATCACATGGCACATAAGAGGCTGCAAGCATCAAATATGTTCAGTCTTAGGATGAGAAGGCTACAAGGAATCTTACTGCTGCCTTCAGTTATTTAAAGGGAAGGTATGAAAAAGAGACTCCTCTGGAGCCAAACTGTGAGATGCAACAGACATAGCTAACAACAAGGAAAATTACAGTTAGCTGTTAGGAAAATTTGTTCACAATTACATCGTCCAAAAGGAAAACAGCTTGTTCAGAGAGGCTGGGAAATCTCCGTCCTTAGCAATACTCAAAACTAAATGCAAACCCCATGAGGTCTAACAAAGGTTGTGTGATGAGCAACCTGCTCTATTTTGGCCTTGCTTTAAGCAGACTATGTATTAGCTGAAGTGACATTCAGAGGCCCCTGTCATCCGACCCCACACAACTCTACTTCCTGGAGGTCCCTGCTGACTGGAAGCTGGCTAATATTTCAATTTACCAGAAGGTGTGAAGGAAGACCCAGGAAAGTACAGACATCTTAGCCTAACCTCAGTTTCTAGAAAAATTATGGGACAATGCAATGATCAGACACAGTCAACATGGGTTCACAAAGGGAAAAATCTCTAACTAATTTGATATTTTTGGAACAGACCCTCCCAGCAGCTCTGCTGAGATACATGCAGGACAGGGAGATGACTTGAGAGAGGCAGCACAGCTCTACCAAGGGCAAGTCCTGCCTGACCAACTCAGTGGCTTTCTGTAATGGAAGGACTACATCAGTGGACAAGGGAAGAGCTAGAGATGCCATCCATCTGGACCTCTGTAAAGCCTTGAACACAGTTCCCCACAGCAAAATTGCTTACATTGTTAAGAGAATTAAAAATTGTAAAAAAACCAAGAAATTTTGGCAAAATGGTTTCCCAAGCTCTCACAACCCCAAATTTCCTTATAAAAAGTAGCTCTCTCACCACTTCAGTCATAGTTAAACTCTACTTCTCACACAAGTTATAGAAGTAGTAAGAGATGATCTGTCCGTTTCAGGAACTCCCAATAAACTTTACAAGTCACAAATTTCCCAACAATGTAAACACAATGCCCTGAACAAGTGCCTCACATTAGGACATACAAAATGCAGCACATCTCTTAAAATAGAAGATCTGATTGTATTAGGAATTACAGTGAACCCCGTTACTTGCGGGCTGTTGGGTCTGGTCCACCTCCCGCGAGTTGTGAAATCTGCAAAGATAGCGAATCCACTACGTAGTTGAGTACGCCACGCCCGTAGCCATGCCCCCTCCCCTAATTAGGTCGGGAAGAGGGTGGGTCCGGGGAGCGGGGCTTGTTTCAGATGTCTGGCTGTGCTCCGCCGAGGTGGGCGAGTGCCGAGGACGGGATCGGCACGGGGTGGGGGAGGGGGTGGCGAGTGCTAGCACTGCAAGCCATGGCAAGCGAGCAGGACAGGGACGGGATTGGGGCAGAGGTGCGCCGCGAGCCGCAGCAAGCAAGCAGGACGGGGTGGGGGCAGAGCCAGCACCGCGAGTGGTGGAGCTGGGGACCGATCAGACTGAAGTGGCGGTACCTTCTGCGCACGCATTGAAGACGCACATCTCACAGAAAAAGCAAGTGCAAGTACTGAAGCTCGCAAATAGCGGACCACGAATACGCAGAGTCTCACTGTATAATGCTCACTCTCCATAGAGATTATCTTCAAGAGCAAAAAGTCTAACTAAACCAGCAAATTTCTAGATTCTTTGGGTCAAACACTTTGCACATTTTAGTAGTACTTGGTATGAAGATGACCTCAACATGTATGTTTACAATACAACTACTACTGTTTAAAGAGTGACTGCCTAAAGGATAAAGGAGCATCTTACCTTACTTGAGCCTCCACTACCTATTTGCTTTAATACTGTATAAACTCTTCCGTTGATGGCAAGACACTCGTGTGAAGGTAGAGAAGCTGGAACCTATGTACATAAAAAAAAGCTTAAGAAATATCTATTGGTATACATGCAACAGAATTTGGTAGAGCTCTACATTTTAAGTTAAAATGCATTAAGTTGTCTTGGTGTTTCTGAACAAGATAAAGTCATTTACAAGCAATAAAAGTAAATAATAAGGTAAATAAAGGTAAATCTCTGTTTACAAAAGTATTTATGTAATGATCATCATTTGGAACGTAAGACTGAACTCTTGCAAAAGATATCAATGGTCTTCACACTGGAAATCAAGGAAACTCTGTCCTTTAATAAGGCTTCCCAGATCCCAGAATATTCTGAGTTGGAAGGGACCTACAAGGATCATCAAGTGCAACTCCTAAGTGAATGCCCATACTGGGATCGAATCCACAACTCTAGTGCCATGGACACCATGTTTTTTTACCCATCTGAGCTAATTTCATGGTCATGACTTTTTTTTTTAACAACTAACTCCCCATCCCATCATCTAGACCATGTCAATGAGTTCCTCATCCAGTCTTTTCTTAAACACCTCCAGGGATGGTGACTCCACCAGCTCCCTGGGCAAACCATTTCAATGAGGGAATCACTCTCTCTGGGAAAAAGCTCTTCCTAACATCTAGTCTAAACTTCCCCAGGCACAGCTTAAGGCCATGTCCTCTTGTTCTGGTGCTGGCAGCCTGAGAGAAGAGATTTACACCCATCCGACTGCAACCTCTCTTCAGGTAGTTGTAAACAGCAATGAGGTCACCTCTGAGCCTCCTATTCTCCAGGCTGAACCACCCCAGCTCCTGCAGTGCAGGGTTTGATCTGCCAGCGGGGCAGTGCAACCATGCACGGTGGCAGCAGCCCGGCCCCAGCTGCAGAAGTGGCAGTGTGGTCGAACAGAAGTCCAGGGATTCTTGGACAGCTCTCCCAAGGCAGAGAGGGCTCAGAAACAGTTCTCTATGCTCCCCTGTGCTGTGAGATCCCATGGGGAGGAGCGGAAAAGTGTCCACAGTGCTCCGGAGTGGCAGGGGGTGGAGCAATGGGCATGGCCTGTATGCATATTAATGACCTGCGTGTTCGCAAATTTGACGTTTCCCAAGGGCCCTGGCATAACCCATTCCTCGCAAATTAGGAGGCATAAATGTAGATATATTCATTTTACCTGAAGTAGTCCCCACTGAAAATATGTATTGAAAAATGACAGAAGACAGCCTAAAACTGTTACCTGTAAGCCAAGTTGATTCTGAAATGGAGTTGCTGGAGTATGTGGTTGATAATATGGGACCTGGTTGTAGGGAGTAGAAATTTGACATCCTGGTAGAAGCTTGTTCTTTACAACTGGTGTGCTGAAACTAATGAAAATTATGAACCATATCTGCATTTAGTTGTATTTTTTAACATTATTTTAACAACAAAGTTGAAATCTTCAGTGCTTCTTGAAAGTCAAACTGTATTGACTAGCAAAAGCCCAAGCCTCAACTACATTCAGTAATTAGCACTGACACTTGAACTTCTTGATTTAGGTCCTCAGAAGTACACTGAAAGTAAAATATACTTAGAGAATACTTTAAAACAGTAACTAAATCCCCACCTTCGAACACTAGCATGCAGCCCCCAGCAACTAAAAAGTGCAAGCGCTACAAAGCTGGAAGAGAGGACCACAAGACAGTTTGAGCCAGTTAGTTTTCTCCAGCTTCCTGTTATATATTCCAAACCTTTTCAGATTACTTTTTTTTTTGAGGAAGCATATTGAGACAGACAACTTCAAAAATCCCCATGTAATTGCCTTGAGGACTTCAGCTATGCTGCATATGAGCAGAAAGATCATGTATTTAAGAAAACTAAAGATTGCAAGGGGTTTATTGATTTTTTTTCCTTTGATGTGTCTACCACCTATTTAGTTATACTTATTACCAAACATATTTTATTTTTCCCCACAGTGTTTACTGAAACTGATGGCAAGATCAGAACTGGAAAAGAATGTAGGTGTCTAGGATATTTTGTAAAGTAAAATCACAAAAGTTAAAAAAAAGAAGACAAAACCATTCAAAAGCAATTCTCATAGAACACAGAAGCACTTAGCAATTCTACATATTTACCATGTGCATACATACTACATGTAATGACGATTTAATTTTTTTAATTTCTATATTATCAAGGTCAGGAAGAAGCAAAATCGATCTATTCAAAGACTACTTATCTAGTTCCTTCATGAGATGATGCACTTCATTCTCTATTTATACTCTCAATTCTACAGCAATAGAGGTCCTACCAAGAGTAACAGTGCTTACTTAGCACACAACCTTGACCTATATGATTCATCCCAGAGAATTATGAAAATAGTAAGTAATCACATAATTAGTAAGATTTGCCAACATAGGCATAAGGGTTTATGCCTAGTTTAAGATCGCATGGATCAACAAAAGCTAGCATTTCCTAACTTAAGTGCTTAATTCTGCAAGCGTCTGCATTTCTTACAGTATTTTTTAAAACCCTCACACACTTGCATCATGGGAAGCAGATTGATACACAGTTATCAATCTAAAAAGCCTGTCAGCCACAAAAAAGGTCATCCAAAAGAATGAGTCACATAATAAGGATCAGAGAAAGAGGTAACTGCTCTCATGAGTACTTACTGATGAGATGGTGTACATACAAATGCTGAAAAGCTGACAGAAGCCTAAAGTCCCTAAATGCAATGTGAATCTCAAAGTCAGCCACTTCACAGAAGCATTTGTAATGTTTGCTATCCAAACAGAAAAACTTAAGAAACCCCATTAAAACATGCTTAAGTCTTTCCAGAAAGCAACTACCATTCATAAGTGTGCAGCTCAGACATGGCTTACCAGGCCATATAATCATTAGAAGCGGTGTTTGGTGTTCCACAAATGTGTGATGATGGATGACTTTTCTTAGAAACAGCATCTGGTGGTGATACTCCTTTTGAAGTGGGATGACTGGACTGCTCAAGGTTTATTTGTTTTCCCTACAAAGGGCAAAACAAGATTTTAATTTCTTTTATTTCTCTAATTTCCTCAAGACACAAAGGCTGCTGCTTAATGTACATACTACATATTTCTGTTACTTTACCTCTCTATAGCAGGTTTTCTGTGACACTTCTTGAGCTGGCCATTTTTTTCTAGTGCTGACACAGTTCAGTTTCATCTGCTTCAACTCCTTCCTATAGTTTTCATCAAAACTAGATTGTTGATGTTGACTTTGCAGATTCTTAGGCTCTGGTATCTTCAGCTCCTGATGCTGAACTTTATTTTCTGGGAAAAAAACCCCACAACAGATTAAAAAGACTCAATATTTAGTACTTGAAACATCCCTAACAGATTCCTCCCACAGTTTCTAGAATCATTTTACACAATTTCTAGATTGGAATAAACAAACAGTTGATTTACTGGAATCAGGCACTAGAAAAATTAATGTAACCTTCAGGATACATATTCAGTTCACTGTAATAATACGGCAACTTTCTTTGAAATCTTAGGATACTACTGGAACAGTAACAGCTATACCTGTTTCCTCCCCCAACACACAGAATAAGAACATGTGCATAATTTGTACTACAACGTCCTGGGGCAATGAGCAGGTTTATAAAGCACTGAAGATCAAAAGATCACAGACTTCTAACTATTGCAGTAAGTTTAAGTGACAACAGGCAGTGTATATTTAAGAGTAATGACTGAAGCCAGAGGCCTAAAGGGACATGGCATGCTCCATCTCATGATTCCTTTTGCAGAGGTAAGAGGACATTGAACTGGTGGGAGATTACAGGGCAGACAGCATCACCCGAGTGTCCCTTCACAGGCTTGCTCAGTTTTATTTTAAAATGACTAGAAAACAGCACCCAATGATGAGCAGTTGAGTATAATTCAGCTGCTGAAGGACTAAACTACCTCAGCCATAATCTCATCCGGAACCTTGAGTGAAGGCCAAACAGGGAAAGTACAATCCGAAACCCAAACTGCTCCCAATCCAAGCTCGTGGGAGAAGTTCCACTGGGGTGTTGAGGGGACAATTGAACCCGAAAAATCACCATTTTTTAGGTAAATCTTTTTCTTTCCTACAATACCGCTATACATTCATAATCCTAAATCCAACTCTTGCAGAAGTAGACATTTTCACTTAATTTCTTCAGCACGACCACAAGGCCACTCAGGGAACTAAGTTACTGATTAAACGCTGAAGTACCAAGTAACTGTAAAAGATTAGTACATATATTCCATAGTGTTGGTGGAAAATCATTAGTAGCAACCTTCTGAATTTTACTAGCCCTGAAATACTTGCTATAAATCCAAGTTGGCTTTAACATTTCCTAGTAAGACGACAATGTAAGATGGTCTTGTGTCACCCTGAATTTTGTATCATGAGTTGACTTCACAGAACAGTCAAAATTCACGCATTAGATAACCAATATCTACTGAAGTTTTTATTTCTGCAATATACCAATCCTACCTGTTTTTAGAACTTTAAAATCATTCCCTAAATGTATGTTAATAATGCAGTAAAATTCTCAGTTATTCAAACAAAAGTAGAATTTTTGTTTCCTTAAAGGACTAAAATTCTAAAAATAACAATACATTTAAGGCCGAAACAATGTTTAAAGCAAAAGCATTTATGGTAATTAAAATGCAATAGCACACTTGATCGACACTGAAATTTAATGTATCTGAAGAGTACACGTTTGTTTAGTACAAATGTGTACACATTTGTTTAGTACAAGTGTTATTCACAAAAAAGAAGGGTTCCTGCAATATAAGGTCAATTGAATTGCACTGAGTACAGAGAAAAAAAGAGGAAAATAATTCAAGATTTTTTGTAGGACACAGGAAAAAAGGGGCAATTTGCCTTTTGACAAAGTTTTTTAGTGCTTTTGAGAACCCTCATAAGAAAATAACTATGAGGTGAAAGGAAATTATTTATTCTATACTTTGCCCAAAGATGAAGATGTATGTACATGCTGTAGTAAAACCCAGGTAAGGAAAACACTGTATTTCTTATGTAAATGCTCAAAGGGACATAAATCTAAAATTTATAAGTAAATGTGGGTGAGGTTGAAGCTGACCAAAGACAACAGATACTTAACAGATGAAACCAACAAAAAGGTGAGAGGGCTGACCAAAGCAGAAGCAAGTAACTCAAATACATGAACAATTCTAAAATAAGAAATACAGTTGGGTCTCCTATATCGCAGACCCATGGTCTTAATCGGGTGCTGTGAAGCTTACCTTCCGCATTGATTGGCAGCTCATTAATATGCAAATTTGGCCTGCACCCTTACATGCCCCCCGGCACTCCGGCGCTGTTTTGGCATTGCCCTGCTGTGTGTTGGTGTTTGTGTCAGTGCTTCCCAACACCCACAGCCACACCACGCTGGGAAAAACCCCCTTTCCACTCAGCCGGGGACATGGGTGTGGGGGAGATGCCGGTGCTGCTGTCCCAGTGTCTCTCCGAGTGGGTAGACATGGTCTCTCCATACTTGGGGTAGACAAGTACGTCTCGAAGAGTTATTTGAGAAAGTCTCTGACAGCATGTCTAACCTGAGAGTGTGTAAATCTTTCATAATTGCACGCAGCCTCCTCACTCGGAGATGAGCTGAGGGGAGCGGGGCGGGTGGTGCTCAAGCTGAGCCCCTGGGGGAGTGGTGCGTGCCTGGCTCAGCTCCGCCCCACCACTGCAGCGCAGGCCAGCCGCACTCAGCCGATCCGAACCGTGGCGCAGGCCGGCCGCACCGAGCCACGGCCCCGAGCGGAGCCACGGCATGCACTGGCTGCACCAAGATAAGCTGATCCGAGCTGTGGTGCCGGGCTGTGGTGCAGGTCGGTCGAGCTGTGGTGCAGGTCGGCCAAGCTGCACTGCGGCACGGGCCAGCCGCACTGAGTTGAGCCGCAGTGTGGCGCGGGCAGCCACGGTGGAGGAAATTTGCATATTCATGACTGCCTAGTTTGAATACTCCTGCATGTCAGGTTGCATATGCGCAGTTGCAAAAAGGGGCCTCCATCATTGCCAAAAAATCATGCCGCTACAATGTGAAGCCACAATATGGGGGGCAGGAAGTGGAAGAGGGCCGACTGTAGTCTCTTATACATGAAGAGTGACAGCAAAAGCTACCTAGTTTCACATATTAATGGGCAAACCGGGTAGAAAGCAGAGTGCTGAAAGCAACAGATAATGCAGATATTCTGCCTTCAGAGAGAACTGTGGGAGCCTTGCAACTTTTTCAAGTGAAAGACAAGGTCTCACTTTTTAAGGTTACTTCAGCCAAAAACATCAGATTAAACTTCAACAAACCAAACTAGATCTATAGAGTAAATTAGGAGCAAACTCAAGAAAAGTCACAGAAGTAAAGCACTATAATCTGAGTCTGTGTCAAAAAAAAACCAAAACATAACCAGACCCTTTGAGAACTCTGTAGTCCTTCACTTGAATTTCTCTACTTTTTTTTTCTTTTTTGGTATAAATTAACACTGCTATCTGGACATCCCAGCAATATTTTTCTACTCTCAGGCTGGCAAATGTTAGGATGAAAACTTGCACTGTTGCTATATCAATGCCTATTTATTACATATAGTGCAAGAAGTAACAACATAATGAATGAGCACTACATTTCGGCATTTTACATCAAACACAGCACTCCAGTTTTGGACAATGTCACAGCTGGGATTTCTGTGGGTTTTGGGGTTGTATTTTTTCCACAACTACTATAGGTACCATACAAGAGCCAGATTTTAATTAATAATGCCCAATTCCAATCAGATCAACTTCTACTTTCTGAAAAACATTCTATTTAGCGATGCAATTTAAAAAAAATACAGGACAATATATTGGCAATACTTGCTTTATTTCAAACATTACATTAATATTTACCTTCTCTTTTCTTCACAACACTGGTATCCACTTTGGGTTTGAGAGTTACAGTTGAATTGGTAGTCATTTCTAAGCTGTCCTCATCCAAGTGTAATGAATTTTTTTCTTGTAAGGACTAAAAATATGAAAAGCATCTTAAGAGAATCACAGGAGTACTAAAGACTAGTATCCAAAAGACATTTCCTTATGGTAGTTAAATGAGATGCACCACAAAGCAAACCTGCTTCAAAAAACACTGCACATTACACAAATATTACTGATGCTATTCTTAAATACATCAGCTCTCTGAGTTTCTATAATTCAGTTTCTACAATAAAGACCAAAATGCTTTCTATTCTGTAATTTTCTTCTGGGGGAGGGGGACACGGTATATGACAATACAAAGACATTGCTGAAAACTAATCTCTATCAAAAACCATAATTTACAGTTCCATAGAGCACTTACAACTCGGTTAAATGAACTTCATTCAGAACTTCCATGCTAACTTGTGACTACAGATGAAAGATGTCCTGCGGTCAAGTCAAAATCTGCTTATCCCCTTTTCATAAATCATACCGTTCTAACACCACTCCCATTGCTCCCATTGGATTTACTGCTCAGAGAAAGCTCTTTCTTAATGCCTGATTATCTGTAACCATTTTCAAATTTAAAAGCCACAATGAAGGTTGCCATCCGCAACTGATCACTTAAAGGGAATTTCTACCCTCTTTCTTTCTTGAATTGAAAAAAGGTGTTATCTTTCATTCTAATACCATAGCTAGAATTCCTTGTATGTATTTAAAAAATATTTAAGTTACCTGTAAGTCTCCCAGGTTGGATGAGTCACACCCACTAGATTTCGGTTCTAATGGTGGAAAAGGTGCAAGGAAAGCTGTACATTTGGAGTTGGACGTTTGCCTGTTGAAGCAACATTGTTAATTACAACACATACCAACATACGGTGAGCAATGACCTTTTTGTGAATTAGATGAAAAAGGCAGTTGTGTGAATTCTTTTGGTTACAAGATTCAAATGTGGAGAAAAGCAAGTGCACTCCAAAAGTGAAGTGAGAAACATTACAAAGAAGTCTGTTATAAATAAGTTTTTAAAAATATTTTGTAAGTTATAAAACCATCTTATCTAATTTTAAAGACTGGAATATGCAATCATGAAGATATTTGAAACAAAATTTGTTTTGGCTTAATCTCCATTTCTTTTGACCCTGTTGATTAGTCAGGGCAAGAAATTTATCTTTGCATGCTTTCAAACAAACATGAGTAGTAAGATCAGAAGGAGGTTACTGCAATCAACACTTCTTGCAACTATAATGACTATTAGACTATAATCTTTAGGTCTATTTTAACCTTCTTAGCATCTGACATTTCCAGTATCCAATGAAAACAGTGTTGAAAAAGAGTATTAAAATCTGTTGTGCTGTAGTAAACCAAATAACCCTACCTCTTCATAACACTAGCCATGAGTGGGGTAACATCTGAATTCTCCACTTCATCACCATCATCAGATAGCAGTTTAACAGGAACTCTCCCAAATGGGCAAGCCTAAGAGCAAATTAAGAGCTATCAGGTGTGTAAAGCAGAATGAAGGCTAAGATTTTTAAGAAAATGTTACATGTTCTACCTGGTTAGGTTTGTTTAGTGGTCTCAATGGATTGTGATTGGATTCCTGCGACTTTTCTTCCCTAAAGAAAAAAAAAACCACACCATAGAAAATAACACAAAACCAAATGCAAAACACTATAGTGTGCGTGTTTGGTTTTGGTTTAAATTATGTTTTGACAGACTAAATAAGAAATCAAGACATTACCCAGGAAAAAGTCTGCTGACAGTAGAAGAATTTTCACTAGAATCATTCCTTTTTATGCTTCTGTGATTTCCAACTATGTTCTGAAGCCCAGACTCTTGGGTACTTGATACTGTAGGAAAAATAGTTACTGTAGGGAAAACAGAATCATTCAGATTAAGACACTTGAGAGTAATCCCTAATTTGTACCAAGCAAATTCAACTGAATTATTCTAAGCATTTAATTGGATTAAATTATATCTGTTCATTTCACTGACAGCAAATTTGAGAGTGGTCTTGTGAGCTGTGTGAGGCCAGGGAAAATCAAGGTAAGCAATAGCAATCAGTTCATTAACCAGCCCCATGTTAATCCAGAAGAGAATCTTGGGTGGTTATTGAGGAACTGGCAAAAGTTATACGAAGTCATACATTAACCTGAAAATGAAATGTCAAATCAACTCCTAGTAACATTCATAATGAGTTTTGTGAAAATAAATTTTATATTAGACTTTTATCTCTAAATAGCTCTACTACTACTTCCCATTTTTCAAATATGTGATGTTACAAGCTCATGTAGATGAAAAACTGAGTATGTTCTTGCCCCAAAGTTCACTACTTTCTAGTTGACACACAAGGTTTTGCCATGTGTTCTCACACAGGCATTCCATCGGCTAAAATGGAACAGGACAAAATAAAGTTGAAAAAAAATTAATATTACAGAGAAACCCCGCATATTCACGGTTCACATATTAGTGTATTCAATTAGTCACTGTCGGATTTTCAGTTGTGCGACTGCACGTGTGCACATAACATCCCAGACCCTGGCTTCCACAGCCAGGAGGCACCACCAAAAGGTGCTTCCTACGCTTTAATGAGGTGCTGCAGTGAGAGCCAGGGCTTCCAGGACTGCCCTCCAGACCTTATTCGTAGAGGGTGCGTGGCTATGGGGGGTGGGGGAGGTGAGGGTGTAATCGAATATCCATGGTTCAACATCCTCACGGATTGCATAGCGGGTGGGACCTGCCCAGGCCCGTCCCACCGCAACTTCCGCGGGAGCTCTGCATAACATAATATTATAACTTCTCCCAAATGTTTGAGTTCCTCCTCACGCTCAACTAGTGTTTCACTCAAAGATTGATTCAATAGCAGCCAGGCAAATCTCAAACCACACTCATGAAAATATATCCCTAAGGAAATTACATTCTGTCCTTATACAATGCAAAACTATAGAAGTGTTTAACAAGCTATCGGAAAAGTTAGCTACACACACTTCAGTATTTAAGTCAAGCCATGTTTTTTGCTCAATTCCACTCCAAACAAATTTCTCCCTCAAACTTCAAGAAGTAACTGTTCCCTAATTGAAGTTATATACCCAACAATCAGGATCAGTTATGTTCTATGATATAGCTAAGCACCTCAGTTTCATACTGATAAACACATGGATTTTGTCCATCTGTAAAACAAAGTTGAAATGAATTATTTTTCCTAGATTCGACTTCACTGAAATTACAACCAGAACTTCCACAGTGTGTCACAAGATGCACCTCCAAGTAACCTCTCTGTATAGCTTAGTCGGTATGCTTCAGTTTCAATGTTTCTCTACCAACAGTAGCTCTTATTTCACACTTCCAGCTTTAAGTCTCTACTACAAACAACAAATACCTAATGACAGTCAGAGAACATCCTCTGCAGAATTGCAGAATCCACCATCCCATGGCTCCTACAAACTACAGTAACTGCACTGAAAAAGAATACCGAAGGAGTAACATAGACAATACAAATAAATATGTCTGTTCATTAGACAATAGCAGATTCTGAGTCCTTATCTGGAAGGGAAAAAGGCTAGAGATTTTTTGCCAATCTAGAATTACAAAATGGATAAACTCAAGTAATATTTTATGAAACTGCAATTACCTCCTAAATTCTCCTTCTCCTCATCTGAAAGTAACTGCTTTTTTTTCAAATGAAAGTTTTGCAGAGCAGTTTCCAACATTTCTAGCGGAACAGCAGAGCACTCGACAGCCTTCTGAAGGATCTGCTTACACTTCTTCTCATTTTCTAAATAGTAAGAAACAGAGATTGAAATCAAGTAAAGTAAAAACCAATTACACTGGGGCAATGTTGTTTTCTAAGGATGTGGTTAGAATCATGCTGTCTTATATTCACTTTGCATCATTCTGTGAAGTCATAAATCATGAGGCACTTCTCCCCTTAAATATTCACTTTAAGGACACTGCCTGGAACTAGCTAAAAGTTAATCATGTAAGTCAATTTTTCACATTAAATTGAACACCAACTCACAAAATATGCATTCTCAGTATTTGTTTAGTGTTAGAGGAACTGTAAGAAAATATAACACATTTTAAAATCCATTTTTTTCTGTAGTATCAGCAAGATATAACCTTTATGGACTTACATTTAGATCTGACTAGATAAAAATTTTATTACATAAATATTATAAAACATCATAAATTTAAAAGCACCTGTTGTTAAATAAAATATCACTACTCCAGACAGCACAGTAGAGCAGTGAAAGCAAGAATACTGTTTCTTTAAAGTTTTAGACATCACTAAATGCCATAAACAGAGAACATTTAAAAGAGTTGCAAGTGGAAAGGGACTGTTTAAAAAAAAACATCTTGAAAGCCATCAATGTACACGTGTAAGCATGTACACATACAGCTATTAAAAAAGTAAAAGTCAAATAAGGAAAGAAGAGTACTGCAATCATAACACTTTCCTTGGTTTATAAAGCTTCAGTGCAAAATGATGCAATGTTTTGTCACAGCTGTCAATGCCCCTGAAATCCCAAATGCCCTTCTTCCTCAGTTCCAAAGCAGCACAACATAAACCACCTGGTTTTTACAGGTGCCACATTCCCATATATTTTTTCAGTAATACATAATAGCATCTCTCCAGCACTCAAAAGCCCATCAGTAACTCAAGTTAGACATCAGTGCTGCCTGCAGTTCAGGCTGAGGGGAGTACAGTGATCTATTTTACTGTTCAAGGAGTGATATTGGACACTGGAACAAGAAAACGGCAAAATTAGATTGGCTATGTTTCATTTAAATCTATTTTGTGCTTATTTGTTATAGTTTTGGTTTTAACCATATACAGTGATCCCTGCATATTCGCAGCTCACATATCCATGTATTCAATTAATCGCGGTTGGATTTTCAGGGAGTTGTGAGACCGCGCACGTGCACAGAATGTCCCAGACCCCAGATTTCACGGCGGGGAAGCACCAAAGGGCACTTCCTTCACTTTAATGAGGTGCTACAGTGCGAGCCACACTCACAGGACGGCCGAGCCAGACCTTATTAGTGGAGGGTGTGTGGCTACAGGCGGGGAGTAGCTGAAGATTCATGGGTTTGGTATCTTCAGATTTCATAACTCGCAGGACCTGACCAGACTCGACCCCCAGCGAATTCCAGGGATCACTGTAGTCCAAAACTGTTTTTTCTCCCAAATCATTAGCAAGTGTATAGGCCTTAAGAATCCTTAACCAGCATTCTGTGATTCTACCTTTGGCTATATTTAGCAACCACACATTGTTTCAACAAGACCTGCTACTCGAAAGTAATTCCTCCTAGTATTATATGCCTCATTGAGTAAGAAAGCGCATGACACCAAAACTCCTGTGTGAAAAATTAACTGCTTTATCCCCCTTAGCAGTTAAGGATCCAAAGCACAAAAGTGCTTTCTGAAGCATTTCTGAATAGCAGAAAATATTCAGAATTTCAGAAGTATTTCTGACTTTCAATCAGTTCACTTTGACACATAACAAAAACCTGAATCGTCCACCTTAGCATAACATGTTATAATATAGCCAAAAGTAGAGTTTTATCTGCTGTCATGAGCTCTGATCAATTCACAGCAAATCTTGCTTCATGTATACTATCAAAGGCACCCAAGTAAGGACGAGATAGGTCCTCATCTGATGTATTTAAATTAAATTGTAGTTCATATTTAAGAAAAAACTGAAAAAAAACCAAAATCCAGAATGACACCTTTATTGTGTCACTCCATTTTCAAGTGATTAATATTCAAGTATTAAGAAATCAATTTGCCAACTCTTATTTCATAATTTCAGCTTAAGCTTTATCTTGAGTAAAATTGTGAGCTAAGGAAATGAATGTACAATTAACCTTTTCTTAATATGTACAAATGGAAATCTGACAGGTGTGCCAAAGCACTCCTGAAATCATCGGGATGAGGAGGCAACAAAGCACTACCCTCCTCCTTTCCCTCTGGCCTAAACTGGACCCTCTCAGTGAAAAAGGAACAGCACTCTCAAGTGAAAATACAGAACTCACACGTTCCATTAATCCCCTTGGCAGCATGCAGCAGGAACACTAGAGCTCCATGTGCGTTACCAAATGACACCTAGATCAGCTCAAGGGTAATAGATACAAATCGGAGAGCACATTGGAGATCCAAACCCAACCATAATTGTCTTATTTCCTTTGGGATTAGGCTAATCACTTGCTGTCAAAGTAAGATAAACTATTGCATAAACATATCCCATAGCTACAGGATGAATTTAGTCACTGGTAACCTGTAGCAATATTTCTACACTTTACTTAAATTACACAATAGGTTCTATTACACTTATTTAACAATATTTTTATTACTGCAGTATTACTGTCTTATTATCTGTTTAAATAGACACACTGAGCAATTAGCTACTTTTTACTACTGTTTAGAAGTTCAATACCACAAGTCTATATTAGAACAGGGCTGGTCAGATAATTAACTTATGGGAGACAGGAAAAACTGTAACTTGAAGTCACAAACATGCAAATTTTTGTCTTCTCCTCCCTATCCTGTCGACAAGTCATGCAGTAAACTTCCTTCATCAATTATTGTATGTAGCATGTATTTGAGGGGGTTTCATAGCCTTTCCTGCTTCATTACAACTAAACTTATCAGTTAAGCAAAAACTGAAAAATCTGAAAGCATAAAAATGAGCACCTACACGTTGATTTTAAAGAAATGGCTCTGTGTTGTGAGACACTTTAAGCATCTGAACCATATCCTAAAATACAGTTAAAAGGTAGTACTGAAGCAAAAATCTATAGACAAAACCACTACCAGTAGAAAATAAATAAAAGTAAACAGAGAAAAAAAAATGTAAAATGTATTCAGAGCCCAGAGTGTAGAACAGACACATTAATTTCATTTAACTATTGATTGTAGCTAAGCTTAGGGAGAATCTCTCGTATTGGGCAGCACACAATTGCTTGCACAATACTAAAAAAAGCACACAAAGAAAAACAAATCACAGAAATATCCCACAAGATAAATCCACTAAGTCTTTCCTCCTCAAATAGGAAAACAACTTTAATTGAACATGCTGGTCTTTCTGTACAGAACAAGCTGCTAAAGGAAGAAATAGACAGACATAGATCACAGCTCAAGTCACCCATGGGAAGAAGAGACACCCAAAAATACCAGCCTTGCTACCAAGTACTAGGGCAACCAAACTGCACATTGACAGTGTATTTTAGTTTAACATAAAACATGACAATAATCTGCAGTTGCTGATTGGAAGACGACAGAATTTCTTTCACAGGTAAACAAAGTATCTAAAGGGAACTCATCACGCAAATTCAAGCATCACTTTTCAATGCAGCAAGAGCCTTATGGAAAAGCCTTCCACCGCCAGATCTAAGCTAGAAAAACAGAAATTACTGACAGTTTTCATCTTGTTTGAATGTTATTCCTTTAAAAGGAAAAACTGAACTTTGTACATATTTTCATTTAAAAATGAATACACATGTTCTCAGTGAGTTTCATTAAAAAAAACCAAATCCAGGGTTTTTTCTGGTTTAATACTTATCAGCTTCTTTGTAAATCATGTAACAGAACAGAATTTGAAAACAACAAAACCTAGAATAACACAGAGCAGAAACACCAAGTTAAGTTTTTTTACACACCTTGCGACAGCTCAAACTGTGCAAAAGCCACATGCACAAAAGCAAATTTCTTGCAGTTCAGTCTGGCAAGATGAAATTGGTCCCGCGCCTCCTCTGGGTCTTGAAGACTGTAAAGACAGCATATTTATACAGTTACAAAAGGTAAAGAGCCTGAAAAACAAGTTCCAGGTGCTGGATGATAGCTTTAGACACTTCTGGGAAAGCAAAAGATTTTCCTCGCCCTTAGAGTAATCAGTGAACTACAAATACACAATGAATCTGAAAAAGCTAATAATTGAACGATATTAATCTCAACCTTTCCAAAATCCAAAAATACTCAAATCCGAAGAGAAGGACAAGGACTCATATAAGCAGTAACAAAAAATTACGCTTCAAAATACACCAATATTTTCCCTCAAAGCACCCACTAACCCGTACAGAACACCCACCTGTAGCCCTTCCAGGCTAAATGCTGACTATTCAAAGAAACATCCCCATTCTTTCACATGCATCTAGTCCTACACTAAGGAGGTTTCAAGGTAGAGGACAAGAAGGAGATTGCTTTACGAACAGCAATAGTGGAAAAATGTGTCACATTAATAAAGTGAGAAGAAATACAGTCAGCCCTCTTGCACTTTGCACCCCCCATATTGCGGCTTCACATCTTAGCGGCATGATTTTTCAGCGATGAAAGCCCCTTATCGCAACTGCACATGCATGACCTGGCATACATGAGTATTCAATTAGCCAGTCATGAATATGCAAATCAACCCTCACAGCTGCCACCGCGGCTCAGCCGCTCCGCTTGCGCCATCTCGGCCGCTTCACTTGCGCCGTCTCACTAACCAGCAACATCCATAACCAAGAGACAAACTAATTCTTTCCAAAACTCCTGGCTCAACAGATAAGCAAAGGTACCATTTTCAAGTGGTAGGAGTGAAAGATTTATTACAAGGGTTCAAAACAAAAGTACAGAAAAATACAAATGAAAAGCTAAAGAGACCATATTTCCAGTAGAATTAAGAATGAGAGAAGTCTATCATAGTTTAAGCATATTACTAGACACTCCAGAAGCTTTACTGAACACAGCTCTGATCATCCAAAGCAATAGGATAGGCATAGAATAAACCATCTGCAGGCAAAGTCTGAGCAACAGAAATTAAGCTGTAACACAAACAATATTCACTTTTAAGAGTATGTTAAATTTTAAATTTCTGTATAAATCAGCAACAGCTCAGATAGCAATACACAGAACAAGACCAGAACAGTAGCAACAGGCAGCAAGTGCCACACTCTTGGTGGCACTGTGCTACAGGCAGAAGCATTACATGAGAGCAGGCCTGACATGGTTGATGAACAATACAGATAATCAGACACAGACGCACTGTTTGTCTTCGACTATTCCAGAACACATTCAAGGGTTCTTCAGACAACCTTGGTATCATAATTGGTCAAAAGGTATTGGCACAGCCAGACTGCAGCTAGAGAAGGTAGCACAACAATAAAAGTCCATTGCCAAGAAAAGAATAGTCCACTTTCACACCCACAAATTGGGCAGAGAAGTGGTTGAGAGCAGCCCTGTAGAAAAAGACTTGGAGATGATGGTTGATGAAAAACTCAACACGAGCCAGCAGTGTGAGCTCACAGCCCAGAAAGCCAAATATATCCTGGGCTGCATCAAAAGGAACATGGCCAGCAGCTCTTGTTTCAGGTGGGGGTCTCACACTGCATCCAACTGCAGGACTCCCAACATAAGAAGGATGTGGAGCTGTTCACAAGAGTCCAGACGAGGGCCACAGCGATGATTAGGTAGCTGAAGCACCTCACCTATGAAGAGAAGGTGAGAGAATTGGGCTTGTTCAGCCTGGAGAAGAAGAGATCTCACAGCAGCCTTCCAGTATCTGAAGGGGGCCTATAGAGAAGTTGGAAAGGCACTCTTTGTCAGGAATTGTAGTACGAGGAGAAGGAATAATGGGTACAAACTGAAAGACAGAAAATTTAGGCTACATATTCAGAAAAAATTCTCTACTGTGTGGGTGGGTGAGATACTGGAAGCGGTTACCCAAGAAGGTTGTGGCAAAAAAGTGTTCAAGGCTGGGTTGGAGAAAGCCTTGAGCAACAAGGTCTACTGGGAGCTGTTTCTGCCCATGGCAGGAAAGGTCGACACTAGATGATCTTTAAGGTTCATTTTATGATGAGAAGAAAACAGTGTTGATGGCAATAGACACTAAAATCTCAAACTATTGTCACTGCATCTGAAGTTTGTGAAGCCGACTTGCTTTTCCACCTTGTTTAGACAGAACATTTGGGAGAACAGCAAACAGAACTCTACTGAAAAGCACTTTCCTTTTCCCACCAAAGGCAGTGTCGTCAGAGCACCTATCAGTGCCACTTTACTTGCAGTACCAGTTTGCAATGGCTAAAAAAAATACAAAACACAAATCAGAAACACTCTAGGAAGTCATGAGATTAGAGGACTTTCTTCACTAAACGCTAAAACCAAGCAGAGACAAAATCCATAGTACTACAGAAACTGATAGCCAGGAGTTGAGAAGTCAAGTGTGAAACACTAGGGAAATTTCAAAACACAAAAAAAAAGTTCTGAGCAATGAGAAAAAATTATGGGCAATGAGTAAACATGCCAAACACAAAAGATACAAATAACCACTCACAGATTAATTTAATATTAATCTCCAAAGACTACAGACAAGCAATATCATTAGTTTTTACGTCCAACCTGAATTGCTTTAGTCAAAAGCAATTTCATTGCTGTTGTAAATCATAAATGTAGTGTAGTTCATAAATGTAGTTTTATATAGATAATTGACATTATATGCCACTGAACAAGAAAGTACTAGCTTATAATAAATGATTAAGAATTGGCTAATATCTGAAAAGTAACTTTCAAATAAGGAACCAGCATTTAGGGAAATACTTACAGTTAAGTTCCATTATGATTGATGTTATACCAGATTTAGGTGGGTACATTTTTTAAGAGGGTTTTGGACTGCATCCTTCTTCTTGTAAAAACAAATTTTCATTAGGCAGGTCAGGAGACATATGATCAATGGTACTTGCCAATTAAAAATAAAAAGAGAAATAAAAACCAAAAAGTGCAGATCTGACCTATCCAGTGAGACAGGTAGATTGTACAGTAATATTGGCAACCAAAGTGGAAGATACTTTACTAAAGTTGCAGAGTGCATTTTAGTAGTGAAATGACACAAACTACTCTCCCAAGGAGGTCCCTAAAGGCTGTAGCGGTGAAACTAAAGATATTTTAGCGAGACACTGAAACTAAAACTGGTCATAATATTAATGCATTAACAAGCTACTGGCAGCACCTTCAGTATTGCTTTCTGCAATACAACACACAGAATACTGAACAAAAGCTCTTATAAGTATCTGTTTTTCAAACCATGTTATAAAGATCAAGTGGAAATACGTCCAAGTGACTAGGGAGGTAGAAAATAATTTCTCTGAACTTAAAGTTTCCCATAATAAATGAAAAATGTGACTCAATAATAGCAGTCAATCACTGGTCTGGAAAATGAATTCCACAAAGTATGATCCAGAAGCCTATGTTACACAGTTTCTGTTCTGAGGAAAAGCAACTAATCCTTAAAAAGAAAAAATGCCATCTCTTAGTATCTCTGAAGTCTTTCTGGAAGAGATTCTTTTTTCCAATTACACAGAAACACCTCTCTTCAAGACATTAAGGATTCACAGCTGGTTCTCAGCAGGAGATTCAACAGTTTACTTCCACTGTGTGCTTTCAGTAAACAGTGATGCATTGAGATCCATTTAAATGACACTAAAAAGAAGTAGACAATTATCACACTGCAAAGCGAAGCCACGCTCCAAAGAGTCAAACAGAGGAAGGACACACAAGAAAAACAATTGCAACGTAAACTGAAAGACCACCTGCTCAGCTCTAATGGTTAGATTGCTGCAATGTTCAAATACAGCTCTTCATCAAACTGTAATAATATTTCAAAGTGACACAAGAACCCATTATGGAAAAAATCCAATTATAACCCTGCCCAAAATTATGCCTGAAGACATCTGAACCACACTGCTCTAATCTAGACTGAATAAAATAAATGACCACAATCAAAACTAATTTTACAAGTGTAGAAGTATAGAGTGATGTTCTGATACATTCTTCCTGTCCTGAAGGAACTACAGTCATCCCCGCATATTCGCAGCTCGCACGTCCGCGTGTTCAATTAATCGCGGTTGGATTTTCAGTGAATTGTGAGACTGCACGCAATGTCCCGGATCCCAGATTTCGCAGCAGGGAAGCACCAAAGGGCGCTTCCTCCACTTTAATGAGGTGCTACAGTGTGAGCCACACTCCCAGAACCACCCCTCTAGACCTTATTAGTGGAGGGTATATGGCTACAGGTGGGGAGTAGTTGAATATTCGTGGGTTTGGTATCTTCACGGATTTCCTAACTCGTGGGACCTGCCCAGACACGATCCCCAGCAAATTCCGGGGGATCACTGTAATTTAATGTAACTGGCCCGAGTCCTAGGAAGGAAGAAAGCAGACTAGTGAAAAGCAGAAAAAGTAGGGTCTCATGCTTTTTCCCCCATGTTCCTTACATATCAAACCAAGAAAAAAGTGTGTTAACACCTCTAAACCAAAGCTCTTAATAATCACGTTTATGAACAGATACAAAAATGTAAGCACTGTGGAGAAAACTGTTAAGCTGACTCACCAAAGCCGCCAATATGAAAACATATATGCTCAATGATACTTTATTACAGAAATCACTAAAACAAGGGGAAGGCCTATAGTATAACATACAGTGCTGCGGCAGGCCGTGGTCCCATTCTGTCACAGCAGGCGGCCCAGGCCACATCTCTGTGCCTGGCTCCATGCCGGCTGCCTTGGTTGTGGGCAGGCACTGAGACTCAGCGCAGCTACGCAGATGTCACACCCTCCCATCACTCTAAGCCTAGCCAGAGTCCCTGGTGATACGCAACCTCAGGGAAAGCAGTGCTGCATCCTCCTCCACAGGGACTGCAGCAGGAGCTAGCCTCGGTTTTCCCCTTTTGCCCCACCCGCCTCCAACACCAACCACCATAAGGGACCCCAGGGTGTTGCAGCGTGTTGCAAAGTTGAAGGCTCCCTAGCTCCAAGAGCACTGGCAGCATGGACTGGTGCCAACCTGAGCCAGGGGACACAGGGGTCTTCCTGGCAGACTGCAGACTCCTCCGGGCCACAGGCCAAGCTCCCCTGAGCCCCTGCCCCTCTGCAGCCCCAGGGCGAGCTTCCTCATCACGGGGGCGGTGCAAGCAGGAGCGGCCCAGCGACAGCAGCGGTGAAAGCAGTAGCGTGGCTGAAGGGAAGCCCAGGGATTCTCAAGGGGTCTACACAGTCAGAGGGGGCTCAGAAACACTTTCCTTTGGTCCCCTGTGCTGTGAGAGGCTGTGCAGAGGTGCTGAAAACATTCCCTGGTGCTCCAGGGCAGGGGGGCGTGGGGAGGAAAGAAGGGCCTGGCATATTTGCATATTCATGATGTGCCCGTGCTCACGGATTGAACGATTCACAAGACCGCCCAGGAGACCCATAACATGCATATGCGGAGGTATGACTATTTTTATCATAATTCAAACATAGAGTGATGAGTTCACCGAAAATTTATACTTACGCTTTCAACTCCGCAAATCTCACGAGGATGCGAGCGTAGCTCTCATTTTGACAATGCTTTTCTGCAGGTAATGCAGTTACTGCTTGACTGTAACGACCAATGAGTCTGTTCAGTAGGCTAACATCCATGTGAGGAACGCCCTTTTTCTCTAGTTGAAGCAAAAAACCTAGCCAATCTTCTGGATTATTCGTTGTCATCATTATTTGATTAACAGTTCCAGAGTTGTCTGATAGAAAAACAAAAAATAAGATTAAAACTGCAAACATGAACGGAAGAAAACACTTTTTATAGGCTTTCCTGCAAGACAATTAATGGCATTTTTTAAACAAGATTAGAGCAACACTGTTAACAAAGAGGAATGAAATTTACTTTGCGGTCATTAATATTGAAGAAATGCTAAACTTTAAATCCTTTCAGTCAATGGTTCTTTCATGAAATCCAGGTTAAGGACTGTTGCAAAAGTGACAGAAGAATAGAAAAACTACATACCTGTTGTATCAGCTGATATTTTAGTAAAGTTAAGCTCATCCGTGATATTGTCTTCATTTCTGTACTTGTTTTTCAAGTTTCTAACTCTGTTCACGATTGATGCAATTTGTGGCAATCCTCTTTCACTTAGGTCCGCCTCCTCCATCTACAGACAATGTTAGATGACAGCAAAGTTACGGAGGAACCGCAGTGTAGCTCACCTTGATTGGAATTACCAGGCTAAAATCTCTGCTGTGTAATTTGCAGCTTGAGACTCAACATTATATAACAAATATTCTATTAAGCCTTTTGCCAAAGCAGTTATACAAGGAAACCTTGTCTCAGAAGACAACTCAGACAAACAAAAACATTGCTACTCAACTGATCTGCCCCAAATCTTAGTCCATGCTACACAGTAGCCATTTCCCATAACACACATTGGGTGTTTGCATAAAATAGGGAGGTAAAATGGGTTCCCTGAGAGAGCTTTAAGCCCATTGCATTAAAGCATATTCTGAACCTGTCAATTAGGCTGGCTAAGAGGCAGCCCTCATCCTACCTGCACACTCCTAACACTCCACTTCAATAAACTGCAATGGAACAAGCATTTGTCAGACTTCATAGTGACACGGCTCAGGGAAAAATCCCAACAGAAAACCACATAAAAAGCAGGAAGAGCTTTTATCCTTTCGCTTGATGTTTCATCTGCTTTCTCAACTGTGTCAGCATATGGATAAGAGAAAGGAAAGGCAGGAAGGAGAGACTTTCATTTGAGGACATCCATAAGGCTGGGTTAGAGTGCCTTAGATGTGCCACCTCACAAACACATCTCCCTTAAACATTTTTTTGTTAAGAAAACTTGACACTATGAAGTTGCAACAGTGTTTTTTTCCATTACAGATATAACTTACACTAGAAATCAGTTTCAAGACTTAAGAGATACTTACCACCTAGTTCAGTTACTTTCTGTCAGTAATGAACATGATATTTTTTATTTAACATACAGTTGGACAGTGAGATATGCTCTAAAGATATCATTAAATTTCACTGTCGCAAAATTTTACTGCCTAGACGTCTATCCAAATTGATTAATTCTAGGACACTACACAAATAAAGACAAACCATTGAAAACAGGTGAACCAGTAGGGATATAAAGCAAATTTCTATACTACATTGCTTGTAATAAACAATATTCAACTTTAGTATTAATTCCTGGCCAAAATTCATGCTTTATATTAAGGAATACAATCCACTCAGAAAATAAAAACTGATAGTGGAGGGCAAGGCTAGACAGTAAACAGAAGATGAAGAAAGTTGGGTAGAGAACAGATTGAGAGCAGCCCTGAAGAGAAGGGCCTGGGGTATTACAGTATCGCAGTATTGATAAGGTTGGAAAAGACCTCGAAGATCATCCAATCCAGCCTATACTCCAACTAAACCTAACATCTAGCATCTAGATCATA
>WEKX01012873.1:0-26109 GCA_013390025.1 Pitta sordida
CTTATAGCTTGCCTTGTTTTGCCTGTGTTAATACTTCTTTCCCAATTTTTTTCTCCAGGAGAGGTTGTGGGTGAATCTCTGGCATCCAGCCAGGGTCAGACCATGACACCTTGAAAAAAATAACTTTCATTTTGACTCCAGACATCTCTAAATTATGTGACCCAGACTTACTCAGCAGATTGTTCAAGGTCTCACTGCCCTTGGTATCAAAAAGCCAACCACTTTGACGTGGATTAACTCTTTTTGGAAACTTATGTAGCACATGATCTAGCTAGCATATACTTCTCCCCCATGTCTTATCTCTCTAATTGCTTCTTCAGCAAATACTTTTATTTCGGCTATGGAATGGAAAATGTATTTTTCATTGAGCGCTTGTGTTTTTTTGCAGTGTAGCTCATGTTACTGGTTGGGTAACTCATCTTACTATGTATTTCTCTTGACTTTCTCTCAAGTCTCTTTCTAAACTTCATTATTCAAAATTGTAGAACTAATCAGTGGTGGCATGCAATGTTCCTTCAGTGAGTATGCTGATACCAGGATACTTCGTTTCATTGTTTCCTACTTTGCAAGCAACCTATAAACTAAAATGTTTCCAGAGATAATTTCAAGGAATTACTCAGATTCATCCCTCTCTCTCCCCTCCCTCCCACCCCCCTAAACAAACCATGAACAAAATGTCAAATAATCCAACAAAACCCCCCCACACACACATATTTTTCCCATAATGATGTCATTTACCGGATCTATTTTACTCTTTCTTAACTTTTATGTGCTATATTTCATGTGTGAATATAGATACATATATTTTTCAAGTCATCAAATACATATTAAAGAACAATTTTTTATGCTACAGTGATATAAAAGACACATTTTTTTCATTTTTATCACACACAATTTTGTCTGACAAGATTGCCAGAGCAAGATGTGATGAGCTGGCAGATGAATCGCATATTGGAATGGGCTGCCCAGAGAGGTGGTGGAGTCACCATCCCTGGAGGTGTTTAAGAGAAGACTGGACGAGGAGCTTAGTGACATGGTCTAGCAGGGCGGTGTAGGGCTGGATGACGTTGGGCCCCTTCCGGCTCGGAGTGGCCTGCTAGACTGTGAGGGATCCAGGTTGGTGTTATGCTCTGCGATGTGCTCTCGGTCTCCTTACGGGTGTTAGATGGTGAGTTGGACTAGATGATCCTTGTGGGTCCCTTCCAACTCATAACATTCTGTGATTCTGTGATTCTGTGATTCTGTGATGAACTCACTAAGCCTCTCTCAATCATCTCTCAGAGGTTGTGTCTTACTGGGCTTGTCCCAAGAGATTGGAAGTTGGCCAATGTGATACCTATCCGTAAGAAGGGTAGGAAGGAGGATCTAGGAAATTATAGATCTGTCAGTCTGACCTCAGTGCCAGGCAAAATTGTGGAGCAAATCATCTTAAGGAAAATTATGTTGCACCTCCAGGAGGGTAAGGAGATCAGACCTAGTCAGCATGGCTTCAGGAAAGGAAGGTCCTGCCTATCTAATGTCATTTCCTTCTATGATCAGGTGACCGGCCTGGTTGATGAGGGAAGAGCTGTTGATGTGGTATACCTGGATTTTAGTAAAGCCTTTGACATTGTCCCCCATAACAAACTCCTGATGAAGCTGGAGGCTTGTGGCTTGGATACGTTGATACAAGTGTACTGGATCAGGAATCGGTTGGATCATAGATCTCAGAGAGTGGCCATTAATGGTGCTGTGTCCGGTTGGAGGCTGATCACTAGTAGCATGCCTCAGGGTTCAGTGTTGGGACCTGTCCTGTTCAATGTCTTTATTAATGATCTGGACAAAGGGATTATNTATCACCATCCCGAGAGGTGTTTAGGAAAAGGTCAGATGATGTACTTGGTAGCATGACCTAGATTTTAGTGTGTTATTGGTAGGATGGGTGTTGGTAGAGGGATGACAATAGGTTAGGTAACAGGTTGGGTTAGGTAATAGGTGATAGGTTGAATTCAGCGATCTCTATGGTCTTTTCCAACCTTACTAATTCTGTGATTCTGTGATTCTGTTTTTTAATACTTTTATTTTCCTGAACTGTATTTAGTGCTCCAAAGCATGATAAAACTTTAGTAGCCATTTCTTTGCACAATGTATAGAAAATTGTCTTAAACTGTACTTCCTAAAAGAGATAGCAGTATAATACTTCTCTGTTTTAACAGCGATGTATATAGCAATGTAAAGACCCTATGTTTTGGGATGAAGACAAGCATTTTTATCTGCAATGATTAAAAACTTGCTACTGAAAATAAGGAGAAGAGTTTTCCAAAATGCTGCCAAAGCATCATCCTTGATTTGGAGGTTTTGTAGTTAATAATAAGAGTAGGTGACAACTTTTCAGTTGTACAAAAGGTTCTCAGACTTTGTTAACTCTATAAGAAAAGTTTGTAACATAATGAGAAGGGGAATTACAGTGCAGAACTTAGTAACTCTTCATCTAATCCTTCAGACAATTGTGCAGACATACTAAGATTTATTTTTAAGATTATTTTTATTTTCCAATTATGGGAAGTAAAATACATTATCTCCTCAAGTTGCTATAAAATTGGCAGGAAGAAATCTTTCTGTGTTAACACCAACTTTTGCAAATCTTTATTCAGGAAATTTATTATAGGAATTAGAAGTAAGATACCCTTTCACTTTAAACAGCTTGTATTGATTCTAATGCTGATTCAACTGTACTTTTAAAAAAAGTATCTTTTAACAAACTAGCTCCAGTGGTTTATTTCAATGTGTCTTCCAGAGTTTTCTGTTTGCAGCATGTGGTCTAGTGTGGAAATCATTACAATGCTATACAAGGTTAAAGCTCACTTTAAATAAAAATACGAGATTTATAAACCAAGTTGGTAGTAGCCTTAAAGCTTCCAAATGAATTTTTCAATGTAATATGATGCAAACTACAGTGATCCCCCATTACTCACGGACTGTTGGGTCTGGTCCTCCTCACGCAAGTCGTGGAATCCACAAAGATAGCGACCCCACTACGTAGTCAAGTACGCCTAGCCCATAGCCATGCCCCCTCCCCTAATAAGGTCTGGAGGACAGTCCTGAGAGCAGGGCTTGTTTCAGATGTCTGGCTGTGCTCCACCGGGGCCGGGACCAGGGCCGGCTGTGCTTGCTGGGCGAGTGGCAGGGGGAACCGGGGTCAGGGCCAGGTGTGCTCGCCACGCGAGCGGCGGGGCCGGGGGCCGAGCAGAGTAGGGTCACAGTAGGTTCTGCGTATGCACCAGGTCCCACAACTCGCTGGAAAATCAACAGCAAGTATGGGATCTTGCAAATTACTGATCGCGACTATACGGAGGATCACTGTAATAATAAGTAGGCAGAGGAGGCTTTATCTGAGAACTGGATTTCAAACTCTCTTTTAAAAGCTTTCTTGTGTATCCAGTGTTAAAGGCTGATTAGTTGAGGCCCAGAGAGGAAAAGGAGCTCCAAGATATTATTTTCTCTTAACCTTTATTGAATGAGTGTAATATATTGGAATATCATATATTATTCAGAGGAGAACTGTCCTACTTAAGATGGATGCTAGGAAAGTGCAAGTCAGACTTCAACAAATTCTTTAAGAAAATAGAATTCAACAGTGCATTGGTGTATAGAAGATAAAAATATATCCTGATTTTCCCTTTAGGTTTACTAATATTAAATCTGCTCTTAACTGTAATAATAAATTCAATTATTTCTTAGTTTGATTGTACGTGGAAGCAAATCAAGGATGGTTTCTTGCTTTGCATCTCCTTGTTTTTTGTATGTGCCACTTAATTGTCCTGTAATGAATCTGCTGCTGATGATGTTATATCTGATCGCAGGATATGAGTTCCAGTCAGGACAAACAATAGAGCTGTGACTTTCATGAAAATAGGCTGCTTATAAAAGGTTTTTAACTTGAAACATCTTTTATATTAAATGTTTCCTTTTATCTTCTCATAATGCAGCACCATGAAAAACCTGTGTTGAATATCTCTATTATAATAGACATTGTTTATTATGATGTGTGAGCAAGGACTTCCTAAAAAGGGTAATCAAATATCATAGTAAAAGAGCAACTTTCAAATAATTCTATTTAAAAAGTAAAAGGTAACATCAGTTGTGTTCCTCAAAAAAATAACAGAAGCAAGAGAAGAAAGCTTTCTAATACAGGAGAGGTAGAATAGCACCATTCTAAAATACTTGTTCAAGCAAGTCACAAAACTGAATTGTGTTTAAAAAGGATAATAAGAAAGATTGTATAAAAATGGCCAGGTGTGCAAGACAATGTTTAGAACATCCGTGAGATCCTTTTAGCTTTTTGAGATGATATGATAAAAATAGCTTATTTTAATATCTTGAAAATAATCATTCACGTGTGAAAGATTTCATTGTTGTTGTTTGGCGTTTGCGGTTTTGTTTTTTCATTTTTTCTTTCTGGAAAACTAGTAAATATTTTCCATTTTACTGAGAACTTAGTTTCAAATATGACATACTAGTAAGTGATATACTGAAAAGCTTGCAGTGGTGGCAGGTATATGAAAAAACCATGGATCTTTTAGGAATCTCTTAGGAGTTTGAGGGATAATAGTAAAGCTTTGATTTGTAATCATCATCACATTGCATTTAGACATTTTTAATAAATTTAGCAATAAGTAAGATTTAATGATATATATAATATGTTCTTGAAACCAGAAGTGACTGAGAAATCAGAATGTGCCTTAAATATTATGTTATTTTAAATACCTTAGAACTGAAAAATAAGGCAATCATTTTTTGCAGGCAGACATTAACTTATTGCCTATGGAAAAGACATATACACTCTCAGAATCTGGAAACAGGACCAGAATTATAATGAGATATTGAATGAGAAAAATCTTGCTAATGTTACAAATTCAGTCCTGTAACATTTAAAATCTACCAATTTGTTATAGTTATGCCATTTTTTTAAATTTAGCTTTTCCTATATAGAATTTGGTGCTTACTTTATTATTACTAATCAAAATGTAAAAATCATCCTGCCCATTTCTGATTTACTGTCATCTGAATGGTCTTGGTTTAAAACTGAGATATAGGTGTTTCTTGATATTGCATAACAACACAGAAATTGAAATTAGTTGCCTAAAGGCATATCATCGTATAAAACTTTTCATGTCTAAATTAATCTCTGGAGAAATCTGCCTTTCTCTGTTTGCAATAGAGGACCAAAAAATTATTTAATCCCTTCTATAGGTGCTATGTAATGCTAACTGAACATATGTTTCTTTGTACACTTTAAAAAAAACCCCAACAAACGTCTACATTTACATTATACATCTACAAAACAATATTTTCAAATTTTGTAAGTCTTTAGTTGTTATTCCCTTCACCATAGAAACAGTTCACAATGGAAGAGCATTTGACAAATCCCGCTTCATAGCTGATCAACCCTGAATTCAGACTGAGACCTTATCAGGACTGCTCTTCAACCTGATCTCAAAAATCTCTAGGAACAGGTTCCAGAATCTCCCTTGGGATACTTGCTCCAATGTTTTATATCATCTCTGTTATATATGTTTTCCTTTTATGTCGTTGCAACTTCCTGTGTTTCAATATATAAGCGCTACCTCTCGGCCTCCTGCTGTGCATTTCAATGAGGAGCCTCACACTTGCCAGTAACCTTGTCTTAAGGTCTCCTCCAGCAAATGAATTTTTGTTTTTAGTAGAAACACTGTAATTCACTAAGTTGTTTATTATTTGGAAATAAATATTTAATTCTGAAGTTCTGGAGGGGAAAAAAACCCAGTTGTTTTATGGGCAAAACCATCCTTAATTTCTTCAGTGAAATAACTTACTGATTTTTCAGTAATGTGGTTTGAAGCTCAAATGAAGAGCTTTTCTTTCCTGTCTATTCCTAGCTTCTTGTGGACTGTTAAAGTATCATCTGTAGCATATTAAGCAGCAGGTGGTCAATATGGTATGCGCTGAAACACGTCATCAGGTTGCTGCAGTGCAGATTATTCTTGGTCATCAGAGAGAACACAGATATCAGAGTTGCTTATCAAAAACCCACACACAGTTAATGAACCAAGTTTCAATTTTCACGGCCTTCTCGCATTGATACCAGCTAATGAGTTGCAGCAAATTGCAGTCAGGTTGTTTGTTTAGCCATACCTGATCCTCATTCAATATAGTTTATGTTGGTTTACCCATATGGTCAGGACACTTTCTGAAATGTCCTTATTATATCAGCATCCATTTGGTGGTTTTGTTTAGTTTTATTTCTCTTTTCCTGGTTTCTTTTTTTTTGGTTGGTACATTAAAAAAAATTATTAATAAAACTTCATATTCTCATGTGAAGGAGATATCAGTATGAATGTAGTAGTCATCATAAATAATTTATTTTAACCTGGTGTAATAAATGATTAGACTAAATCAACATTTCTTAATCTTTGTGTTGTTCTAGTTTTGCTATTAAAGTCATTAAACTAAATTTTACTATTTAATAGTTTTAGAAAAAACATTTCATGATAGTTTCTACAGATCAATAACTAGCTGCTGTGACTTAGGTAGCCTTTGGTCTAACACTTCCTATTTATGGAAAAGTAAAGGAAGACAGGTAACTTCTTTTTTAATTAAATTGTAGCACATCCTAGGTTTTCAAACCGGAGCTATCAGACATCACTTTGAAATGTAGTCCAAGACCTTTGGATAGCGCTCTCAGGCACATGGGATTGTCCTGTGAAGAGCCAAGAGTTGGGCTCAGTGATCCTTGTGAGTCTCTTCCAACGCAGGATATTCTATGATTCTGTTTTTCTGGATGAACATTTTCAGCTCATATGCATGAGAAGATAAGCCTTTGAGGACCATACAGTGTTGATCCAAGATTTATCCTGTTAAAGTCACCATGTTTCAATTTTTTAATAATGTGAGCATGTTAATAAAAATTCAGCCATCTCCTGTTTCATCTTTGCAATGAGCTGATAGTTAAAAGGCTTGAAATTAGGTGTGGCAGAGGCAAAAGAAGTTCTTATCATTAAATCGAATAAGAAAATTAACCACCAAGATATTTTGCTTACAGATAAAAAGAATGAGAATATTCCTGTGAAAGAAAAAGAGATAGAGGGTTCATATGAACATTTGTAATTGTAGAGCAAGGAACATCTCTTGCTTGAAGGCTACTTTGTTAACCCAGTAGGAATTTCTAGAATTATTTTACGATAAATAGTTGTTTCTACCAACTACTGCTAAGATTTTTCAAAGATATGTAGTTGTTTATCTCCTTTCTTTAAGTACTCATCTATCATTTAAGTATCACTGATACCCTCAAAATAACTCAGCTGAAACTGATCTTTCAAGCATTTACACTCTCATTGGTGGATATATACAAAGGCATTAAACTGTTGCTACCTTTTTACACCATTAAGCTCTGATGTTAGACAAAATTTCAAAAGTGTTAAAAAGAGCTCTCTTTTTTTTCCCCCCCCTGCTTTATTTAGCTTGTTCCCAGATCTTCTAGGCCATTTTTATGGGTTTCTCTTATGCCAGCATAGATCAGTGATGAAATAATTTAGTTGTACAGACAAAGTCTTTTCATTTCTTGCTCAGCCTTGAAATTCATACCCCAACAAATCCTGTGAGTGCATAACTCAACAAGTGTTATCCAGTGACTGTCTTACATAAAATGAAGAAAGAACTCATGGACTGAGATGTAAGATTCTCCATCTCTGACTGCTGTATTCATAGGCAAATTTCAGTTTCTCTTCCCAGAATTGGAGTAGTAATATGTTCTCAATAATGGTGAGATGAAGTATACAGAATTTCCAGAGACCAAGGGTTCTGCTGACCCAGCTGAGAGTCTAGCGCGAGGCCAGAGATTTCTACTGTCTTAGACTTATGTTTTATCTGTGAGACTGTATTTTTACCACAAAACAGGAGCACCTAGAGGGCAATTCTTTACAGTGTCCTCAGCTTAGCTTGTAATTTCATGGTTAGCACAAACTTCTGTGGTTGTGACAAAAATTTATGAAAGTAAAACCTTAAGTACTAGTAGATCACCTTTTACTTTCCCTTTAATATGTTTCCTTTAATCCATTAACATTATAGTTCCTGAAAAATACCTACTTCCTTTACACCATCTTTGGTTTCCTTATCATGGAATGTTTTGAATTGGAAGGAACCTTAAAGATCATCTAGTAAATCCTCCTTATGAAAGGATTTCCATCATAAACAGCTGGAAAATCTGCCTTAAAGGAGGGTTTCACTGCAAAATAGATGCCTAATTTTCTTATCTGAACTTATAGCCTATGGAATAAAACATGTTTGTATTTGTTGATATCTTCAGGTGTGAAGGAGACATCCTTTGTATTGAATTGTCAAAACAACCCCCCAACAAACACGAAGCGTAATATTTGGAATAAGAATGAAAGAACAAAACTTGCATCTGAGAAGGCAAAAAATAAAGGGATAAGGAAAGCAGTTGTCTTTGATTGACGTCATTCTACATGTGACATAAACCTGAAGAGATCATAATACTTCTTGCACAATTCTTCTTTAGTGTTTATTTTTTATCTCTCCTTTTTAATTTTAATTTACTAGAAAAAATTTTCTATAAGTAAATTCTTCTGTCTTAAATAATTATATTTTTTTCCTGTAGTAACATATAAAATGTAGTTTCCAAAGTCAACACTGGATTTCTTATCTTAGGGACATGACAGATGTTCAGCTTCTCATCAGGCTTAGCAGTATGACTCTTTTTCAGTTAAATAAATCTCTTTTAGGTATTTTTTTTTAAGAACATGTTGTTAATGAAAGTACCAGCTGACCATAGTACATTTTTGGCAACTGAAGTGTTCCTAATATAAAGAGAATACTTATATATTTGCTGTTAATGGATATAGTTTTGCATTAAATGAATATTTGAAGATCACCTTTCAGTATACTTTTCTAAATAAAATAGAGTTATGGAATTACAATTTGCCTCAACCTTTTAAGTTAGAAATTGGCTAAACAAATCATCATTGAACACTCTGAAATTATTTAAGTTTAATGCACTTTAAAATGAAAAGTAAAGGTCTAAAATGCTTAAGTATTAACTTCATATATACTCTGAAGTATAACTTGCTGACTTCAAACAAAGCAGAGAGTAAGCACCTGAAGATAATAAATTACCCCCCTTGGAATTAGAAAAACTAATAAAACTGCCAATCGCAAAGATCAACATAAAAGACCCCAATCATATCAAGATAACATTCCTTTGCTAACCATTGCTGTTCTAGCACCCAGTAAAACCTTAGTCCTTCTGAGCTTCTCATTATTAATCACACTGTGTTATCTGGCCATCTGGCCTATCTGCCAGAAGAACAGCATTGCTTTGGTGGTCATTATTAACAGATTTCATGCTATGTAGTTTATTTGTGGTGCCTGCTGTTGTCTACCAAAGGGGAGGAAAGAAAAATGGGTGGAAATCACAGCAATCAGTTACTCAAGGAAGATTAGCCCATGTAACTAAAAGATGTGAGTTACTTAAGAACCCTTTTTTTCCCCCTGTTGCAGTTCTGGTCAATGTTTTCAAATTATTTATTTTAGCAGAAAGATTGCCTTCAGTTTAAACCCAGAGAAAGAACAAAATACCAAGTTTAAAGGAAATTATATGGCTTGTTTATTTGTTCTTTTTCTGTTCCCATGGAACCTTCATAATAAATATATTCCCCTGGTGCTTTGGCATTTCTAGGTGAGCATCATGCTCTTACTTTTTCAGTTCTGCTGGGTGCTTTCTGGGCATTGGTAAAGTGGTGTGTATATATGTTTTGCAATTTCACTTTGACTTTTTTTTTTCATGAGGAGCTTAATGCACCGGAATCCTGAAAACTAAGCTGAGTATATGAACACCCCATGTTAGTCTTCAGTGCAATTATTTAGACTGCTATGAAAGTTAAGTGTGAAGGAATTTGACTTTTTACTTTCAGGCACTGCTACATGTTCCTGTAATCCACATCCAAAGTCCAAGCATAATCATCAGAATAATTTTCTGGCTCTTGTATTTGCTATGTTATTTCAGTGCCATTTTCTTGATTCTAGGAAAAAATCTTGATGTTAGCAAGTGGACATAAGTGTGTGAAACAGTAACTCATGTCTTCTGTTTCATTTGTCTAATGTGTCTTCCTTCCTAGCTCAATGTAGGTTAAGCAACTAGGTTGTGATATATGCAGGAAAAGAATCCTTCATGGCATTCATACAGCTGTGCTGTAGTTTCAACAGACAGTGGTTTGTACTTGCCAGCTGGATAGCCAGCAGACAGATTTTTGGGGCAGACCACCCAGCATGGTTAAGTAGATAGAGAAAACAGAATAATTTACTAATCCTCTTTTACAGTTCAGCTGTTTTGTTCTCATTCTTCAGAGGTGAAGGAAAAAAAAGTAATGTTTTACAAATTTATTATTTTTTAAACTGTGCACTTAAGTTTGGATAAACTAGCCAAATCCCTCAGCTCCTCCTAATGTCTCCACAGCACCTTTAGATGTACATTCAGAATTTATGCTGTGCATGAAAAACACAGAAGAAAAATTTTATCTGAGTAGCTGACATAATTTCTCCTCTGATTCAGTGATGTATTTGTGATTCACTAATGTATTAAAGACTCTTCCCTGATAAAATGCATTAAAAGTGCTAGTCCTCAAGATATTACTATTATACAGAAAAAACTAGGTCATTGAATTTGATCTGATTACATTAGTTATTAAGTTTATTTAATTTACTACTGTAAATTGTTTTGAAGTGGAGGATGGGCTTGGATTAACCTTCAGATAAATGACATCCAAATCTAGCACACTGAGTTTGCCAAGTTCTTTCTTCATGCTAAAGTTATTATGAAACACCAAAGTACTAATATTTATGAGCAGCTCTGTACTTGCATATGGGAAAAGAACATTTCATATTATGATTGCTGTTCTCATGTCTATGTTTATTTGTGTGCGCTACAGTTGTTGGAGAAAATACTATGATAAAATGGAACAACACCCCCTTTCACTTCCATTCTTGCCTCTGTGGTGTAGTCAGATGTTCCAATGACTCACATGGAACACCATTTTTTGTGTTTGCTCTTTCTCTTTCCCAAATAGGTTTGAATTCCTACAAACAATGTCCAAACTTTAGTGAGACAAAGGTTCTAGACATAGACAACATGTGGTATTTGTGTGTCATCACTGGGGAATGAGGACATAGGGTGTTTAAAACCCTCTGACTAAGATCTGAATCTTTCTTCCCCATATTGGAGTGAATGCTTTGACAAGACCTGCCTTCATTTTGTGGGCAGAACAACACCTGATTTCCAGAAACTGGTAATATACAAGAAGACAATTAGTTCATACATACTAGCCCTGTCAAAACCAATGTAGTTCTGAGCATGACTGGAGGTTTCTCAAAAGGCCAAATCAGTTCAGGTTTTTGCTCTCGCTGTTCTGGACTTTGGGTATACGTATGTAAGAGTCTTACTTTGTGCAAGAACATTCTTTTAAATTGCTGAGTGCCATGACTTAAAGAGCTTTACTACCTATTGCAGAGCAGTGTTGCAGTGTGAGGATTTAATTCCTTTTAAGTAAAGCTAGGCAAAAATATACATTCTAGGAAAAAGCATAACATTTCCCAATTGGCAGTAGATATTTAGTTCACAGGGCCAGCATACTTGGAAATGAAATTCCCCAGACATATTTTGTGTCATTGTGGAATTCTCTCCAGTTATGATTTATTCCTTTGCAAGGCATCACTTAAAAATGTTGGGTTTTTGACTTTATTTTGATACTGTTCTGACCCACAATTTGATGACCTTTATTTCTGTGTTTTATTTTGTTGGTTTTTTTCCTGGATTTTGATTAAATATTTCATCAATAAAAGTCTTCATATCAAGTCTTCATATGAATATCATCTGATCTAGGTGACTGGCTAGTTTGTTCATATTAATTAAGTATTTTTAATCCATGTCTGTAAAACATACAGCAATATATGAAGTGACATTTTGCTGGTTTTGTTCCAGTCATTTTAGTGTACTTAAATAAATGAAGGTTTTATGTGTACTGATTTATTAGTCATATGTAAAATTAAATGATCCTATTTCCTTTATGTGATTGTGTGTTCAGTTGCAAATAACACTGCCATACATTTCTTTTGGTATTGTATATTTTTCAATATTTTATTCCTACATGATTTTCCTTTTTGACTATTTTTTCTTTATTTTACATTTTCATGCTGAATCTTACTTTGCAATTTTCTTTTCATATGAATAGTTGTTTCCTAATCCCTATAATTTTTTCCCCCATGTTTCCCTATAAGGGATTATTACTATCTAGCTGATTTAAAATAAATAGATAGATATAATCCCATCAACTAACATTCCACTTAAAATAAATTAACTAAGAATATTTACAATGAAATATTATAATCCCTGTGCATCTCAGTAAGAAAGTGGAACACGGATGGAAAGAATGGGTTTGAGATTTTTTTTCAAATATTAAAAGAATTTCATCCTCTTTCCTCGATAAAGATAGGCTCTTGAACACAGATTAGTGAATTGAATAAAAGAAATTAGAGTTTGAACTCTGACTGCATTATCAAATGTATACTCTCTGTGTCTGATGCTTATTCTTGTTTTTATTTTTACAATTTAAAAATTGCTTAAAAATGTACGTAAACCAGACAAAAAAATTGACCAATACCCATTTTATGCTCTAGTACTTCTTCCTAATAGAGAGTTAAGAGTTTATTGTAAATGTTGTCAATCAGGGGATAACTCCCTAGAACTCCAACAAACAAATACTTGAGTATCATTAGACTAACCTCATCAACTCATTCCTTGCTCAGTAATGGATTACTTGAGGTGAATACCAGGGAGTCCAATTTACTTCACTTTCCTATTTTGTAATACTGCATGTTACGGTAGGACTGATCACAGATTAACACAGTGCTGTTAAACTAAAGGACACTGAAATGTTAAGAAACACCTATATTTTGCCTTTGAGTAGCACATAGCAACTCAATGGTTATACTCACTCTGAATAAAAAAGTGACTAAAAACTTAGTCATTCTTCTCGAGAGAGAAGAGTCAGGCAGTAATGGAGTAGTGCACACTAGCTTGTCATTTAGCTTCCTTGATACTTTGCTTTTCATTTAGATCAAAATATATTTGTACATGTATGTTATCTGTCTTCTGTAGTTCTTAATTATAAAAGAGAACAACTGCCAGTCACATATCAAGAGCTGACTCTGCATCTGCCCACTCTTCAAGTACAGTGTGGCAGCAGGTGAAAGAAATAAAAATATATAAACAATAAGTATATTTAAATCTATCTATGCAACAAATTTTCCCTCCACTGTACAGAGATGTGAATATGTTGTAAAAAGAGCTAGTAACATATGCTGGCTTAATGAATTGTCAGTAGCAATTTAAATGATTAGACCTTTCTTTTCTTTCTAAACAAATTTACTGAGGAAAGATAAGTGGAAGGAATAAAGGAAGAAAGGATAAAATATGAGATGATTTTGCAAGGTTAAAAGGGGATTGTGTCACGATTTTATTTAACTATAGCATATGATATGCCTGCTCTTGACCAGATCCTAACAGCAATGAAGTAATTGTGATATGAATTTGGAAAGGAATATCCAATATATAGTAAAACATTGTCTTGGCCTTCTACACTCTGTATTAAGAAAGGTGTTAAATAAGATCTAGATATGCATGCTGTATTTTACATTTTGGTTGTTCTGGTGCATTAGTGCTACAAACACATACTTGCAGTAGCAAGTTTGTTCTCTTAATAAAACCACACATAAATATGAGGATGTTTGTATGAGCAAGTGGCAACATGATTTGGACGTGATTTAATTCTGTGAACAGTCTAGCAAGGCCAGATGGAAACAAAATAGTTGACTGGTCATTTTAAATTTCTGCCACATGACAGAATACACAAATGGTTGTATTAAACTCATCAGTGTTATAAATTTCAGTACTAGAAATGGTATTGATGAAAATGAAAACAATGTGTGTTTGCTGATCTGAATTCAGGCAAAAGATATGGTAAGTAGCAAAGGCTCACTTTCATAAGGCAAACTACAAGTCTTTTGTCACTCTTTGAAATGTTTACACAATCTGCATAAGAAGAAAAGTAAATAAATATGCAATATTTCAGCAACCGAGTGTTGAGATCACACCATATGCCTTTGCATTATAGCGTCTTGATACAAATTTTATGGTGTTATGGTATATGATAGGTTGTTTCCATCACATAAGATGTTAATGAACTCTAAGTGAAATCTTGTAACACAAAAATATTTTTCCTGTGAAATCAGTGGGTTGCCCAGGCCCAGGTGCAACCTCTTGCACTTGATCTTGTTGAACCATGGCCCCATTTCTAGAGCTTGGCCAGGTCCCTCTGGGTGGCATCTTGTCCTTCAGGTGTCTCATCACCATGAAACCACCAACTTCATGTAATCTTCAAATTTGCTGAGGGGGCACTTGAGCCCTTCATCTGTGTCATTAATGAAGATATTAAATAACACTAGTCCCAATATGGACCCTCGAGGGATACCACTTACCAGTGATGTCCATCGACACTTTGAGCTGTTGACCATTACCCTCCAACCAATTCCATATCGATCCAACAGTCCACCCATTGAATCTCTCTCCAATTTAGAAAGAAGGATGTTGTGAGGTACTGTGTCAGAAGTCTAGATCTGTAGCCCTTCCCTTGTCCACTGAGGTAGTCATTCCATCATAGAAGTGCATTAGATTTGATAGATTGAACTTGCCCGTGGTGAAGCTGTGATGATTGTCTCGAATCACCTCCCTGTTCTCTATATGTCTTAGCATAGCTCCCAGGAGGATCTGTTGCAGAATCTTCCCAGGCACAGAGGTGAGGCTGACAAGCTGGTATGCCCCAGTGTCTATCCTTTTTAAAGATGGATACAGTGTCTCCCTTTTTGCAGTCATCTGGGACTTGACATGACTGACATAACTTTTCAAATATCATGGAAAGAGGCTTGCCTACTACATCAGCCAATTTTCTCAGGACTCTGGGATGCATTTCATCAAGGCTCATAAATTTATATACATTCAGGTTCCTCAGGTGGTCATGAGTTTGATCATCTCTTATAGTGGAAAGCATTATGTTCCTCCAGTTCCCATCCACTCAAGAGGTGTGGGAAGAAAGATTGCCATTGAGGCGACAAAGTTGTTGAGTACCTCAGCTTTCACTTCATTCCTTGTTATCAGTTTACCAGCCAGGTTATCGGGGAGAGGAAGAGGGGATACTCCTCCTCTGACCTTCATTTTCTGCTTGACATGTAGAAGCCCTTCTTGTTATTCTTTGCATTCCTTCCCAAGTTCAGTTCCAGCTTTGCCTTGACCTTCCAAACCAAACTTTATACTCTTCCAAGGTTACTTCTCTTTTCCAATGTCTATGCATTTTATTCCTTCCCTTTAATTTGACCAGCAGGTCCGCATTCAGCCATGTCAGTTTCTTGCCTTTCTTGTCCAATGTCTTTCTCCTGCAGATTGCTAACTCTTATGCTCCATGGAAGACTTCCTTAAAGATCTTTCAGCTCTATCCTACTCCCTTATGCCTAAGGCCAGTCTCCCAAGGGAGACTATTGACTATTATCTATTGACTATTTCCTTGAAGAGTTGGAAATTTACTTTCCGAAATTTGAGTGCTTAATTTGCTCCTTAACTGACCCATATCCCTCAGGACTGCAAAATTCATCAGTGCTCTAATCTTGACATTAATGCCTCTAATCTTGACATCCCCATTATGCTTGCTTGGTGACCATGAGATCCAGCATTGCATCCCCTCTGGTAGGACTATTGGTGAGCTCAAGAGGTTTCCTCCATGCATTCCAGGTATCTCCTGGATTGCCAAAACCTCACTGTGCTACTTTCCCAGCAGATATCAGTGTGGTTGAAGTGTCCCAGCAGGACCAGAGCTTGATAGATTGGTGTCTCCTGTAGCTGGAGGAGGAAGGCTTCATCAATAGGCTCCCGTTGATCTGACGAACTGTAGTAAACACCAGACATTAGGTTCCCTTTGCTGCCTTGATCTCTGATTCTTAACCACAACCCTTTGTTCAGGGCTGTTCTTCAGAGACAGCTCTTTACACTCAATCCAACTCTTGTTGTAGAGGGCAACCCCATAGCGTCTCCTTCCTCCCTGTCTCTTCTGAACAGCCTGTAATCATCAATAGTTGCACTCCAAAAATGGGATTTGTCCCACCAACTCTCAAATTCAGCTCCACTTAATCTTAGTCCAAAAGTTACACCACTCAAAACTATTCAAAATGTGTTTTTTTCTTTCTTTGTCTTTTTCTCTTTACCAGTGACCATTTCCATAGAATTAAGGAAAAATCAGAATAAGTTTTATCTTAATAATGCAAGACTGGATCACTTTCAAATGGTAGTGGTGTGAAAAAAAATGCTGAAGTTTTAGAGAAGAAAGAGCTTTTATTTTTACGCACATTCTTCTTATAAAATAATATTAAAGTAATTTTTATGCTATATGTTTGTTTATTTGTTTATTGCATTTTGACATAATTCACAGCATGCAGTAGTTTAATGTAACTATTTTGATTTGGTTAGGCCACCTATATTTATAAAGTAGCAATAATCAGTATGCATTCCATGTGGAACGATAACAAAATTGACATTTTGAAAAATGCAGTTTCATATTCAAAAGTGTTAGTGGGTATACCATAGCCAGAATGAGATCCTGAAACCAATTACTGTGACTTCATTTATCAAATACAACATAGTTGTTATAAATACTTCTAATAGAGCAGATTTGCATTACTCTGTAGATAGACAGCGTTACACAGTTGTGCTATACTGCTAATGTAATGAAACAGGTCCTTCTTGTGATTTTAATGTAATCATAGCTGTTTTCCATATTGAAGAAGCTTCTGAGATCTGTAACCCCTTCTGAATATTGTTAAGACAATGAAAGTCAAAATCTCCCCAATATATAATGTAAATATACTCTTGTACAAAGTTATTTGTTTGGTTTTTTAACCTATGAACAAAATGTATAAAGATTTTTATGTTTAATAATATAGAGATCATTCATAAAGCAGAAAAGGAATAACAGAGATGTGTAAGTTCTATTTCATAGGGAGATAGATCAATTTATTTTTTCAGCTAGCTCTTCTAAGAAGTTCTTGAGTTACATAAAAAAAGATATTGTAAAAGTCTGCCAAAGAAGCCATAGAATCATAGAAAATCTTGAGTTGGAGGGGTCCTATAAGTATCATAAAGTCCAATTCTCTGTTCCCAGACAGCTAGCAGCAAACTATATGACTAAGAGCTGTCCAGATGTTCCCTGGATTCTGTCAGGCTTAGTGCCATGACCACTCCCCTGGGCAGCCTGTTCTAGTGCCCACCTGCTCTGTGCGAAGAGCATTTTCCTAACTTCCGAGATGAATTTCCCCTGGTGTAGCTTCATTCCATTTCCTTGTTTACTGATGCTGGTTACCAGAGAGAGATCAGTATCATCCCCTCCACTATTCCCCTTGAGAAAACTGGAATTGCAATGGGATCCTCAGACAAATTTGATCAGAGTTTGCCAAATAGTGCTTTCAATATCTGCAAAGATTCTGCGGTTTGATTATTGCTTCTTTGTCATACAGCTGTTGTCCCAAATGTAGTAAGTTTAAAAAATTATGTAAAGAGATTGATGCATCCTTCCTATTTTGATATTCAGAAATGTGAAGGACAAAGCCCACATTACTCTCTCTGAATTTTTGCATTGAAGGTAATTTATTGATTTTAAAAGAATATTGTACGTTATTCCTCAAAGAACAAGGTGGTATACATGATTTTAAGTAATTGTTTTTACTTACCACAGAGCACATGAAACCTAGCATATTGCAGCACAGATATTTAAGATAAACCTCCAGTTTTCATTTCTCCAATTACTGATAAGGATGTAGTGTGATTTTTTTTTTTGCCTTTTTTTCCTTTGTTTTTAGTTAGGTTTTTTTGTCTAGGCTTTGTGTTGGGATTTTTTTTTGTTGTGGTGGTGGGGGTTTATGTTGTTTTGTCTGTTTCTTTTTTTCTTTTTTAACCTGTTTAATACTTTCTTGGCGTGCTTTTTAGAATTCAGGCATTCCCAAATACTCATTGAGTTAGTGGGGGTTCTGAGAATTAAGAAAACCTGTGAAATCAAGCTGAGCTCCCAGATTAGCAAAAATGGGCTTCTCCCAAATTGAAAGCCCTTAAAATCAGAAACTGAATAAAACTATAAAGCTGCAACTTGCCAAATGTTTTAAGGAATACCAAATCACTTTAAAGCTGTTAGACATTTTAAAAGAGCTTCCTGTAGACGAAATTGAAGAATTGCTAATATGTAGAAGCATTTAATTAAAAAAGCCTCTGACACATAAATTCTCTGCACCCTACTGTACCATTAAAATAAAAGCATAAACAGCAGTGAAATTGTTTGAACTATATAACAGATTACTTCTGACATTCAATATATAAAGACTGTCACTTTTCTAACCATTCAGTTCTAACTCTTTAAAACACTCTAGTCAGAATTAAGTTGAAACAAAGTTCAGATAGAGAAAAGGAAACCTAATATTTTCCATATGCACTGTCATATTCCATCCCTTTTCTAATATTCATGTTCCATTAACATTCAGTATTGGATGAATTAAGGCTTGAAGATACAAAAGACAAAACCAAACTAAAGTATTTCTCACTTGTTTTGGTGTTTGCTATCCATACAGTATTTTCTCAGCTTAAGTCATCTTGTTTTATGAAAAGACAGTACAAATTCTGAGGCAAATAATCAAAATCTTGATTTCTTATACTATTGGATATAGAACTGCCGCAGAAGCATACTACGTTGACAAGATTGAGATTTGCAACACTAAACACTACTACAGCTTTGATAATTTCAATGCTAGAACTTAGTGTTGGAAAATCCTACCCTCGGCGTTCAGAGTTAAAGATATCAAATGAGACTGGGAATGGAAGACCTCAGTTTACCTGCAGGCTATCTACAGCAATGGTAGTGTTAATGCATGTTTTTCTGCGCTACCCCTGAACTAGCTCAGTCAAATCACTTTCTTTCCCAGAAAGATAAATGTGCAAGATGTCTTGTGAAATCAATCATTGTTCTTTATATGTCTTTGTACACAAAAGTGAATTATACTAGACAGTTCTTTTGATTTTTCATTTTTAAATGAACATAAACCACTTTGAGTCAAGTGATAAGTTCATTAACCTGGAACATATTTTGTAATATTGCGTAGACACAATTTTTGCAAATGGCTTTCTGTATTTCGTAAAAAAATTAATTATTTGGACAAAGATAACACAGGAAAATCAAGAAATTGAAGTAAAAAGATGGCTAACATTTTGGTACACTAGAAATACTGAGCTATAAATTCTTCATATTTCTCAACTGCAGAAAGCCGCAGATACTTGTCAGTAAAGAGCAAATTTAGTAGCCATCTAATGGGCTATCTTATTTTTCTCCATCATTAGGAATTTTGGTTTATTAGAATGTTTAATTAGAAATGTATCAATTTATTATTTACATGCTAAGCATTAACTGTAGCTGCAATACCTACCACCTGTAGTGTGCCTGCAGCAGTGCATGTTGTGTGTTTTATATGCAAATATTGTATGTCTGTAGTGTGCCTACAAGTTTTTGTAATATACCTGTAAGTGTGTGTGCTAACTGACCTTTCACAGGTGCTATAACCAGGATTATCAACTCTCCAGATTTTATCATGAATCTCCTAATATTTTGTGTGTCTGCGCTTCATTTAAGTTGGATTTTGAATCCAGTCTCATCATTGTTGGTAGAGAACATATATACTTGTCCTAATTCCTTTAGAATCTGTCTTCCATTACTGTCATTGGGTTGAAGTAACCAAGATAACTGCTATTTCACTGTGCTTTCTACATTAGAACTGAGGTTACCCTGCCCCTGACCCAACATGCTCACCATATTCCATCACTCTCAGACCCACCTTTATTTAGATCATTAAATATTCAGGGAAACAGAGACTGGAAACTGAATTTTTCACAATGAAGGTGAGTGGCACAGACATTTGAGAAAAAAGTTAACACTGTTCTGCTCTACAAACCTAATAAATAGTTTGTCATTATAGGGAATAATGGAAGGGCAGAGGTGTTCAAGTAAAGCTCTCCCTTACTCCTGTGACTGCTGGGTCACTAAGCAAGATTCTTCTCTGACCTTCCCTTCAAAAAAGGCTTACCTCACTGAGCACACAAGGTGGCCAAGCAAAAACAGTTTCAATGAGCTGTCCTATGAAGAAAGGCTAAGAGAGTTGGGATTGTTCAGCCTGGAGAAAAGAAGGCTTCACGTAGACCTTCTGGGGGCCTTCCAGTACCTGAAGGGGACCTTCATGAAAGCTGCAGAGGGACTTTTTACAAGGGTGTGTAGTGATAGGACAAGGGGGAATTGATTTAAATTAAGGGTACATTTCGATTAGCTATTAGGAAGAAATTCTTCACTATGAGGGTGGTGAGACACTGGAGCAAGCTGCCTAGAGAAGTTGTGGATACCACAAGGCTGCTCATGTCTTTGCGCCCTGGCCTAGTGAGAGGCGTCCCTGAGTATAGCAGGGGAATTGAAACTAGATGATCCCTTAAAACCCAAACCATTCTACATGATTCAGTGTACGCACCCTGCATTCAACTTGAAATTGGTGTTAAACCCCAACTTCTTACAGACATTTGCTTCGCAGCTTGCTTTGGCAAATTCATTCTAAACATTATGTCCTCCTTAAATAGTGTCCATAATTGCCTAACTCTATACACACAGTATGAGGTAATACAGTACCACTCTAATTTACAGAGGTGATAAAATTAACTCAAATTCTTTAAGTCTTCAGTGGCCTTTCCAAGGAAGAAATGATTTAAGAAAGAGTATATAAAATGCAATCATGCCTCTCTGCATTGCTCCTTCTCCATTGCAACTTCACTGGTGTGTGCGAAATTTTCCCCGTGAATCTGCCTCTGTGATTCACGGAGGCACAGTACCTCTGCTTCGCTGAGGGGTGGCACTGGTGCTCCCTGCGGGGCAGGACTGGCCCAGCCCTGTGGGGAGAGCGCGCGGTTTCTCCCCCTCGCTGTGGCATTTATAGCCCTGCGCCTGTGTGTCTGTGTGCTCGGTCCCTACTGCTGAAGGCTTGACCCCACCATAAGTGGCCCCGAGTGTCAAAGTGTTGCAAAGTTAAGGTTTCCAAAGCTCCAAGAGCACTGACCAGAGCCTGGGGACACCCCTTCCCCGTCACAGCCCTGGAGCTTCCCCACTGCAGAGGCAGTGCAAGCATGTGCAGTGGGAGTAGCCTGGCGGCAGCTGCAGAAGCTACACCATGGCTGAAGAGAAGCCCAGGAACTCTCTGGGGGGGTCTCCCCAGGCAGAGAGGGTTCAGAAATGCTTCCTCTGCTCCCCTGTGCTGTGAGAGTCTGTGGGGAGGAGCGGAAAATGCTCCCCAGCGCTCTGGAGTGGTGGTGGGGTGGAGTGATGGGCGTGGCCTGTATGCGTATGAATAATTCACACACGTTTGAAAAGTAGATATTTTGCGAAACCCTTGGGAGACCTGTTCTTTGCAAATTAGGAAGTATAACTGTATAACTACAGTAATCCCTTGAATTTTGCAGGAGGTCTGTTCCTGAAAGATCTTGCAAAAGTTAACTTTTGTAAAGAAGCAGAAAATACATATGTAAATGAAGCCCCATCCACCACCCTGCCTTCTCAGCCCTGGCAAGTGCAGGCATGCACCATGTGCCAAGGAGGGGAGGGCAGTGGCCAGCGGTGGGACACATCTGGCGCAGGATGGTAGTCGACATGCCACAGCGCAGTGACTGCTAAGTCTTCCTCTGCTGCCACGCAGCGGTGCCTGGGGAACAGTTGCTGGCCACAGCTGCCAGCCCCAGGTACTGGCCCCAGCTCATGGCGGCAGCTGGCCCTGCCTCGCAACATGGCAGAGGCACTTACTGAGCTTGTATGCCCGTCTGGTTCTTACATGACATGAAAAAAAGATGCGAACAGCTGAGGGAGTCTGATGATGTCTTCAGAGAAAAAAAACCCCGCAATATATTGAAGCCATGAAACTTGAGCCTCGAAGTACTGTAATTCATACTACAGCCTTGGTGAATATGAGGACTTCTTGAGTATCTCATGCTTTTTGCATGTATAGGTGGGAACCTATAATTTATGGGATAAGTACTGTGTTGTCAGATTACATGTAGATGGACATTAAACACTGGAGCTTACTTAAAATCAAGTTCTTCAGGATAAGCTTTTAGCCATTTTATGTGTCAACATATTCCTTAATTAATTTAAATGCTTTTATATGTAAAAATTTAGCCAGGAACATAATATCATAATTAAATAATGGAAAATAGACCTTATTGAGACATTTGAGTAGTTTTGTTTTTGTTCCAAACTGGCAAGACAAGAGTAATAAAATAGAATTTTTAAGCTACAGAGACATCTGCATTCGTAACATGCTGAAATATATTCTAGATTTTTAAAAATATAGATGATTAGAAATGGCATGTGAGTGCAAAAACTGGTTTATATCATGAAAGAAATTTATGTGAATCAGTGAAATATGTTAAAATATTTTGCTTTGAACATTTTTGACACTGTCATAATGATAAATCAAATGTATTTTTTATTTCTAGATAAAAGTAACACCTAAATTTTCTGATCCCTCCAACAAATTTAATTTTAATCTTGTATTGATGTAAAATATTTGAAAACAAACCAGAAAACTTATAATATCCCCTGAGACGAGTATAGGGAAATTCACAGGTACTAATGAAATGTGACGATAGAGGAATTATTTTCCAAGTAAGTTTTATTGCTGAAGTAATTTGTAGGGATCAAAGAAATTATTCTGAAATTTATCTTCAGGGAGCAATGAAAGTCTCAGAAATATTATATCCCTTTCTTGCAGAAACAACTTTATTTTCTGCTATTTTGTTGAAGAACATATGAAATCTCCAATTAGATGAGTATTATTATATATCTAGTGTTATAGTGTGCAGTCACAAGAGGTGTTTGTAGTCATAGCTACATTAGTCATGTTAAGAGCAGAAAGTGTTATTTGAAAAGGGTGGCTCTATTGACAAAAGTTTATTGTGATTTTAACCGTCTGATACAGCAACTAGTTTGATGACATAGCATCTTTTCCGTGGATGCATTTTCCTCGTCATCTGAAATGTGAGGTTGCTGTGGATATAATAATGATTAAAAAAACCCAAACCAAAACTCCAACAAAGGAAATTAAAAGAAACAAACAAAAAACCTCTACCCAAAATCCTATGCAAAGGATTAAAACTGAAGTGTCCCTGTGTTTCTAGCTTAATTTTTCAAATAAGTTTAAAGCTGAGATTTTCATTGAGGTCCGTATTCAGTTCTTTCTATTTCAGTTGGATATTTTACTAGCACCAGTATATGTCTTTTGATGGAGAATAAGGATTTGGTTTTTGTTTTTCTGAAGTAATAAGTGGGGTTTGGGTTTGGTTTGGTTTTGGTTGTTGTTTTGGATTTTATTTGTTTTTTAATGTCTGTCTGTGAGGAACTTTGCAAACTATTTAAAAAATTTCAAAATATTTGGAATATACTGAGGGTGCATTCTTTTTAAAACCACCTGCTTTAAGATCTTCCAGATTTTGAGGCTTAAACTGTACAAGAGGGGATTTCTGAAAATGGATTCTATATTGAGCAGTTGATACAGTAGAAGGGAACATTTTTGATCGTTTGAGACCTTAAGCAATTTCATCTTTAAAATGTAACAAGGGGTAAAGAGAAGAAAGAATGAAATGAAGGATGTTAAAAGTGCAGTTTCCATCCTGTTCATAAATTATAAATGCTAACCCATAGGGCTTTTGCAGTTGCAGGGTATTACATGTTCCAATATTGCTAAGGACATTATTGTACAGATGATAGAGTTATGACGTGTACCAAAGCTAAGTATATTTAGTTTTAGTTAGCTTGAAAATGTAATATGACTATACAAAAGATGCAACGATATGCCAGTAAAAAAAATGAGTAGCATGTGCTTTCTGACATTTGTGCATGAACATCTATCTTTAAAAAGTTAAATGTGTAGAAGTCAGGTGTCCATACATTCAGAAAAAATACAGTGCATTTTTTATCTTGAAGAAGGCAACATCAAGGTATTTAATAAATATTGACTAAGTTAAAAGATGGAGAAAGTAAAATGTTAAAACCAAACAAAACAAAAAATGCTTTTGCAGCTTGGGACTTTATGCTGGTCCTGATTGAGCTGTGTGGTGTGTGGTTTCTGACTGGCGTGAAATCACAACAGAACCGCATAAGATTTCAGAAATGCAATCAATTAAAGAAAAATAAATGTCAAGCAACTGAGTTATTTCTTTTATGGATGCAATTTAACGATGATGTAATCTAAGTGTTCCCACTAATGAAAGGCAAGATCTTACTTCAAACAGTGTATAGGAGAGAACCCAGAGTGCTTTCATAGAAGTAAATGAATTATGTGTTCAACAGAACAGCTTCTCTTGCCCTTTGAAAGCTGAAACTAAATGTATGTCTTGATGCTCTCTCTCAGTGGATCTGAAACGATCAGTGTTATTCTTGTTTTTCATAATCAGAGAATTAAAATCAAGGATGATGGATAGAAATTCTGTTTTCAGTCAGGTGATATTTGGTTTTAGCAAACTCACTGTCAGATATTACAAAACAAACTCTTGATAATTCACTAAGATACTTTCAAATTCCCTCTCAAAAGTAAAGTTAACTCTTTGACATTGGTTTAGACGATGCAGTGATGATTAATTCTAATATTTAACCTTACTGTTTTCCACATAATGATGTAAAGTAATCTACTCTAGACCACGAGGCCACAAAATAATTAGTTTTTAATACATGGATGCGCATAACAGGTTTGCTTCTTTCTACTTAAGTAAACAATTTTGAATTATGCTTTTAGAGGTATCCCCTCCCCCTGATAACTTATAAACCCTTTCTTGAATCTTGATTCAAGAGATTTTTTTTGTTATCACACAAGGCAGAGTTATGTAGTTCCTTAGATACTAAAGACATGAACCCAGTAATATGGCAGGGGGAATTTCTAAGCCATGTCTAGAATGACTGATTTATCTCTTCTCTGTCTCTTTTCCAGTCCCTGTCTTTATTAATGGTGTGGATTGATCTCTTCCATTTTTCTTTCTCTTGTGTAGGACTTTTATTCATGAGCATAGGAGTGAAGGGAGTTGCAAAAGTGCATTTCTGTTTTAAATCACTGTTTGAAGATTACTCTGATTAGGGAAATAATACCGGGTTTGACAGAGTTGTCTATATTTGGTGTATTCATAGTTTCGACTAATTTTCATAGGATGATTTTATAACACAAATAGTTTTCTAAATAAGTTGGAAATATCTTCACTGTGTATTTATGTGCAATATTAATTCAGCATTGCCTGAATTATTTTCTTTCCTCTTGGAGTGAAAATGATTTAAACCAAAGCAGTGAAAACAGTTCAATTATTTCATACTCTTGCCATAAGTATCTGGGTTCTTTATTACCAGAGACAGCTAAAGGAATAAAATTAGTGATCCCTAAATGGTCTGCCATAAATACTGGTGCAGGACTTATTTATTTCATTGTGTACACTTATTGAATTAAAAGCAGTTTCATTTTTCCCAAATCATTCTTTGTAATTTTCTTGCTGTTCATCGAATATTTCAAAGGGATGCTGTAGAGCTGAGAGTTGCATTCATTTAAGTAAAATATATGTGTAAATATGAGATTTGGAAAGGACATTATTTTTAGAATATAACCTAAACTACCTGATTTTAGGTAAACCTAAAACAATTCTCTGTTGAAGCACTGAGATTTAGGCCAAGACGCATGTATCGTTATAATTTATTTTGAGGTTAGGGAAACACAGCTTGGGAATTCCACTGATGCAGTCTTAATTCAGCATTAGGTTTGGGCATGTGTTTTTATTGAATAATAATCAGCTGCCCAGATAATTGACACGATTTAAAATTTAGGAGCATGAATATACATATTAGTTAAATGTACACTGCACATGCTACCAAATTAGGTGTTCAT
>WEKX01012873.1:27181-40018 GCA_013390025.1 Pitta sordida
CAGATGGGTGTGGACCTCTTCTTCCAGGCTGACGACACCAGAACGAGAGGGCACGGCCTCAAGCTACGCCAGGGGAGGTTCAATCTTAACATTAGGAAGCGGTTCTTCACAGAGAGAGTAATCGCATATTGGAATGGGCTGCCCGGGGAGGTGGTGGAGTCACCGTCCCTGGAGGAGTTTAAGAGAAGACTGGACGAGGAGCTTAGTGACATGGTCTAGCAGGGAGGTGTAGGGCTGGATGACGTTGGGCCCCTTCCGGCTCGGAGTGGCCTGCTAGACTGTGGGGGATCTAGGCTGGTGTTATGCCCTGCGATGTGCTCTCGGTCTCCCTACGGGTGTTTGATGGTGAGTTGGACTAGATGATCCTTGTGGGTCCCTTCCAGCTCATAATATTCTGTGATTCTGTGATTCTGTGATTCTTTGTAATTTTCTTGCTGTTCATCGAATATTTCAAAGGGATGCTGTAGAGCTGAGAGTTGCATTCATTTAAGTAAAATATATGTGTAAATATGAGATTTGGAAAGGACATTATTTTTAGAATATAATCTAAACTACCTGATTTTAGGTAAACCTAAAACAATTCTCTGTTGAAGCACTGAGATTTAGGCCAAGACGCATGTATCGTTATAATTTATTTTGAGGTTAGGGAAACACAGCTTGGGAATTCCACTGATGCAGTCTTAATTCAGCATTAGGTTTGGGCATGTGTTTTTATTGAATAATAATCAGCTGCCCAGATAATTGACACTATTTAAAATTTAAGAGCATGAATATACATATTAGTTAAATGTACATGCTACCAAATTAGGTGTTCATCAGAATGAATGGACAAAATGCAATCTGTGCTTCAACTGGAGCATACTGTATCCGCAAATAAGTAAAATTACTTCTGCCAACTACTTTTTGTCACAAACAGAAAGAATCTACAGGGATAGTTAGCTATCACAGAGTAGATAGCCTGCAGAACTTTTCCTGTACAAAGGCATATTAGTAATGTACAACTTGCTAGGGGGAAAAATACTATTTTTTCCACAAATAGCATCATGTTGTGCATGTTACAGTGTTTGGGGGGGGTTGGGTTTAGTTGCTTTTAAGAGGGCTCTCTGCTTTTTCTACTTGCTTCTATGGAAGCTACTTTTATGCAAAGCACTTAAGGCAGAACCTGAGATGGATTTCACATCTTAATGCATAATAACGTACTGAATAAGCATTTTACTTCTAATGATAATTAGACAATAGTAATTGAAAGGGAATTTAGATGATGACTATATTTTTTTCAACATTGTTGAAAATCATACTTTTAAATATATTATATTACTTTTAAATATATACTTAAATATATATATTTAAATATATTTTATTGCTGAAAATACTGAGATGCAGCTGAATTTTCTTTTTAAGAAGAATCATGAACAGAATACTAGTCAACCCCATACTGTCATTAAATATAAAATTGGCTCAGTAATAAGGGTCATACTTAATGAATTTCCAGAAGTTGCAATAGGTAATGATCAAAAGAATAAGTATGAATTTTTATCTGTCAATTATATAGATTCATTAAATATATTGCATGAATTTTGTCCCTGACAGTTAAGCCATATTGATTGTACAGTTTTTACATTCTGTACTGTAGGGGGTAAATGTAAAGTTAGAGATGCTTATTTTCATAGTCAATCATAGTCCAAAAAACTCCTTTATCATTCGGATGTTTATCCTTCAGATTAGAATTTTTATATAATATTTTCTTTGTATAATAGTTTTAACTCCAAAAGGGCTAGGTAAATTTTATGTTTGAGTATAGTGTTATAATTTGAGTTATCAACTTGAAATAAAAGTATCTACAAGGTGCTACGCAATTTTTTATAGTACCTTACTAGATATCTGCTAAGACGTTATGAGAACCCTCGGTGGTTTTGAAAATTATCAAATTTATCTAAACTAATATACGGAAACAAACCCCAAGACTCCTAGTAGTTTTGGAGCAGGTATGTTTTATTAGCAACATTGCGAAGGCGGGTGGGGGATTTTCCTCCTTGCCCACCTAACAACTGGCATTACAGTCACCCATTATATGCTACATGATCATACATACTCATTAAGGAAAATATGCATAAACCTTAAGTATCTGAGGATAGGAGTGGTTTATGTAGATTAGTGTCCGCTGTCTCTTTAGCATAAGTTTCTTCCCAGTCTCTGCCCTGGTTCCTCCTCTCTCTCTAATGTCCATTTGGGGGTCTTTGGGGGTCTTTGTGGCTGAAGTAAAGAGTCTTTTGAACTCTGCTAGGTTTTTTCAATGTTTGAGTATATAATTTACAACCTAGCTTGCCTACTAGTACCAGGAACTTGACAGATTTACTACAGCAGTCTTTTCTGTGTTATCTCTTCACATTCCTTCTCAGGGGTGAGAAAAAAAATATCCTTACAGAAAAAAAAAATATTTTCTTTAGTTATAGCCACACTAATATACTTAATACAGAAGTTACAAGTTAAAACAATGTCTTACAAAATATAAAAGTGATAATTCTTGTGAACAGAACCTAAATCAAAAGTTGCTGCTAGAAAATAGTAGTTGTATATTACATGCAAATTGGAAAGTCAATGAGAAGTGAAAAATTAGTCAACATGCAGTATGGAGCAAATTCAGAAATACAGTACTATGGCTTTTTTGTAGTTCTCCTTCTATAATTGTGTCTCAGCACCCCAGGCAGCCACAGCCAGGGGCAAGGACTGGTGCCAGAGGGAAGTAATTGGCACAATCTCACCTTGAACTCCCTGGGACTAGTGGAGGAGGGACGCACAGGGAGCCAAGACTTCCCACCTGTGGGTACTTAAACGATTAACTCTCCTAGGAGCGCAGCGAACTGGAGCACAGTGAACAGGGGCAAAGCAAACAGGGACGTTAACTGCGAGGGGCTTGGGCAACTGCGGGGGCATTGTATATAAGCAACTAAGAGGCAGTTTGCAAGGCAGTTTGCGCGGGCAGGGCAAGTGGGTAGGGCAGCAGGCGCAGTCTTGGCAGGTACTGTCTCTCCTTCCTCCCCTTGTTAGTCATGATCAGGACCAGACGGATGAAAGTTGGGGCCAAGGCCACAAGGGACGCTCAGACCCAAACAACCCCTGTGTCAGTGGATGTGGCTGTCCAGACTCCTGGCTGCAGGGAATGCCTGAGCCTGATGGTTGACCAGGAGGACAGCCNTCTCAGGCTGAGGACACCAGAACAAGAGGACATAGCCTCAAACTATGCCAGAGGAGGTTTAGGCTGGATGTTAGGAAGAAATTTTTCACAGAGAGAATGATCTCTCATTGTAATGGTCTGCCCATGGAGGTGGTGGAGTCACCATCCCTGGAGGTGTTTAAGATAAGACTCAATGAGATGCTCATGACATGGTCTGGATGTTGGGAGGCTTGGATGGATGGAGAGTGGTGCCTGTGGTTCCATGCTTGTGGGCGTGATCCTTGGGTGGTCGTTCGCTTGGGAGTTGGACTAGATGATCCTGTGGGTCCCTTCCAATTCAGAATAACCTGTGAATCTTTGAACCTGTGTCCTCTAGCCTGTTGTAGTACTTCTGCTTTCTGCCTTATCCCTGGTAGAGTTCAAGGCAAGGCTGGACGGGGCTTTGAGCAATGTGATCTAGTGGAAAGTGTCCCTGCCCATGAAGGAGGGGTTAGAACTAAATGGTCTTTAAGGTTCCTTCTAACCCAAACCAGTCTGTAATTCATTATGTTGTGTTCTTTGTAGTTTCTTTGATTGTGGCAATTATACCTTTGGCCCAGGCAAAAATGAGTGTTACTGGGTAGGTATTATATTGAATTGTCATGTTGACTCAGTCAGAGTAAACTGACTTGGAATACTGCAACAGAAATGCCACAAATAAACCAGATATATAGAGAAGGAAGACAGCAAATATTCATGAGTTATTTCTTTTTTTCTTGTGTATCTTCTAACACAACAAAATGCTACTTAAAGATCAGGACTAGTGCAATAAAAATACTTTGTTTAGCTGAGAGGAATTATTTTCTTTCCTATGTATATGACCAGTGCTTGCTTGCAAGCTAAGTACATCCTGAATAGCTTTGGACTTCATTGTACTTAGAACATGCCACATTTAATGAGGTCATTATAGCTTTATAAATATTTTCATTTTAAAACTTATACATAAAACTGATATGCTTAGTCTGAGGGTAAAATCAGAAAAGAGTTGAGTTTTGGTGTATTCTAATATTGTAGTTTTTTCTCCTAGGTGCTTTCTTGTAAGAATAAATCTTTTCATTATATAAAGAAAGCTGCCATTCAGAGCACTGATATAATGCATACAAAATTTGCCTTAACAATGTTTCTATTAAAACCAGGTTCAACTAGGTGTGCAAAACCGCACTGAGAGGGAAAACTGATGATCTTTTTGGGATACAATATGAATCATTCTAACTCATTTTTCTGAAAGCACTATAGGAATGGAGAAGTGGCATCATGTTTCAGTGAGACACGTCAAGGTCTGTGAAGTTTCGAGGCTGATACTACATATACTATCTTTAAAGCAGGAGGATAATTGGAGAGTGGTGTAAAAAACCACGAAGACCTAACATGCCTGGGCAAAGGCCCGTTAACACTATGCATGTTGTGGGGTTCCCACGGTGTAGCAGATGAAGTTAAAAGCTTAGCAGTAAAATAATTAAAGTGTCAGCCACAAGGAAGTGAGTTGTGAAGAAGAGATATGATTTCATAGACCCATGAGGAATGTAAGAAAGTTGCTAAATCATCCAAAATATTTTAGCAAGTTGGGAGATGACTTGCCCAAAGGCAGAGACCATTGCTGTGTAGTAGCCTGGTGCAGGATCTAAGAACATGCAAACATGCTGTCTGGAGGCAGAGTGAAAAGAAGGATGTTTGCTGAGATGTTAAAACCATGACTTTGTCTGGCTAGTCTTTATCTGATTAATGTCTGTGTAAGCTGTCCCAGGAGCAGTAAAGAATTTTATCTCCTGAAGTGAGTGAAACTTTAAACTTTAAACATTAAACTTTTTCATATGTTTGTGTTTTAGTATATTTATTTCACTTAAGATGGATTTTTTTTTTTTTTAATTGCAATTCTATTTTAATACCAGTGTTCTGCAAGACAGCATTGTATCAATTCTGGCTCAGCATTGAGAACACTCTCCTAGTCATGCTAACATGTTCTGGCCGTAGATAGGGATGTAAAGAGAGAAAAAATATCGAAAAGGGTGGATCCATCACCACTGCAATTCAGACCCTGTATTTTCAACAAAGTTGACTCAAGTTAAAGTTCTCAGAAATCAAAGGTAAAATTGTAATATGTCATTTCTTATCAGACAGTCTTCTGATATTAGATACTTGTTTAAAAAAGAAAAAAGGCAGATAGAATTCAGCAGGATCTACTTATGTACGTTGACAAAAAGGAAAGTTGCCACGCTCCACTGGAGTAGGCTGTGTTATGCCATTCTGTGAAGCAAGTAATTGATTCGGTATCAAAATGTTTCTAAGTTTAACAGAACTAAAAGTAAAATTTTGGATTTTAGCAGAGAATTTAAAAAACATTAACACGGCAATTGTCATAATTGTATACAATGGATGTAGAAAAAGACATTGTGATGTATATTGCAGTGTATGCAAACTTGTTATAAGGTCTTGATAAGTGGCCTTTAACATTTACTTTTAAAGTAAATTTACTTTTCTAAATTAGAAAGGCATGATTACTACTTGACAATTTTTTTCCTTAAACTCCTGTTTCATTATAAAACATGTGGAATTTATTTTGAATAAAATTTCCCACCCTGATAACACCAACATAGTTCCTATACTAATAGATCAGGTTCAAAGAAGCAGGGAATTTCTGTTTCTGCAAGATTCTTTTTAGAGATTAGTGCTAGTTTAACCTGGAGGTCTGTACATAAATTATTTGTGAGTTTCCTAGAGGTTGTTTGTATAGCAACCTTGTCTATAACAGTAATTCAAATTATTATTTTATAGTTCACAGGTTATTCCAAGTTGGAAGGAACCCACAAGGATCATCTAGTCTGAGTCCCAAGCAAATGCCCTCCCAGGGATCAAACCCACAACCGTGGAACCACGGGCACCATGTTCCATCCATCCCATCCTCCCATCATCTAGTCCATGTCAATGAGTTCCTCATCCAGTCTTTTCTTAAACACCTCCAGGGATGGTGACTCCACCACCTCCCTGGGCAGACCATTCCAATGAGAGATCACTCTCTCTGTGAAAAAGCTCCTCCTAACATCCAGTCTGAACCTCCCCTGTAGCTCGAGGTCATGTCCACTTGTTCTTGTTCAGCCTGAAGAAGAGATTTACACCCACATGACTACAACCTCCCTTCAGGTAGTTGTAGACAACAATTAGGTCACCTCTGAGCCTCCTCTTCTCCAGGCTGAACAACCCCAGTTCCCGCAGTCACTCCTCATAGGTCTTGTTCTCCAGTCCTTCCTATAGCTTATGAAGCAGTTTTCTGTTTATAACTCTGTTCCCTACAGCAATTAAATTTTCTTCCTCTATTTTTTCCCTTTAAATTTAAGCTGCATGTGACCTTAATAGTTCTTGTTACATTGATTATCACATTTATATATAAAATTAAACTCTTTACACTGAAAACATAATTTGAGCTAAGGTGAAAACATGAACACTTTCATATTTCTCTCCTGAATCATGGAATAAATGCAGAGTTTTAGTCTAGCTTTTGATTGATCTGACGTGCCAACAACATGACACACCACAAGGAGAACAAAATTCATTCGTATGAAGTGAAGATAGATGTGGGGAAAAGTGGTCTTCTTCATGTTAAGGAGTACTTTGACTTTTTCTTTCAATTTTATGTCCTATGACCTAGAAAACTTGAACTTCTCTTTTGATGTATTACTTATTGGGTTATCTCTTTGACAGGTTTCTCCAAGAATGAAATTTAGCCTGTAGTGCCAGATGTTGAATGTGCTATGGTTCAACAGACGTGCTAATTAGAATATTGTTTGTGTTTTGTCTTGTTCTGGCAATTTCACCTCCCTTTTTCCTTTTTCGAAAGCCTTCTGAACCTTACGCTTGCTGAGACACTCCTTAGTCCTTTAAAGGAAATTTCTGTGCAAGTACAATATTAGTTATCTTACTGGAGGGGTCTTTTTTGTGGCCTTTTTTTTTTTTTTTTTTTTTCTCCCTTGATCATCATGAGATGAATATTTATCCCCAGTCATGGGAAAAGAGAATTATTTGAGGCTANTTCAATTATAATTAAAACAACTTTTAGTTCTAGTAGAACTATACTGCTTGCTGAGTTTAACTGGTTTACGCAGTCCTGGAAGAGGTCACAATTGTTACAAGCAAAACACTGTGTTTAACACCCAAATGTTACTTGCTTTCTCCAGGAATACCTTTTGAAGCTATCAACAATGGTATTTTCAGTGTGGTTGTTTCACCTGTGCTTACTTTGCCTTTGACTAACTAGTGTTGTTAGAGACACAAGTTGAAAGAAAACTGTTTTTTAGTAAAAAAAGCTTCTGAAAATTGATGGATGCCAATTGCATTTGTATTTTGCACCAACTGACTACATGAGGAAATTATTCTTTTTATTGCCTTGTTTTCATTTCTTCAGGCTAAGCTCTAATTGTAAATATTTAAACTTGCACTGAGTTTTGTGCTAAGCGAATTGATTTTATGTGGGTCTTATTTCTGGCTGATACCCAGCTGCTGCTATCTACTCGCCAAACTTATTAAGAGATGATTCTATCTCTGGAACATAAAATAAAATATTTGAATAATATACAAACTTTGAATTCCTGTGTGAGATCTTCACTGGGGTAATATTCTTTGTTACCCTGTCCTTTCTTTTCCTTTGCTTCTTTCTAATTTTGTGTGTAAGCTGTATGCCTTATATGCAACATTTTTATTTAATTTCTAGCTTTATCTGGTGTTGACTTGAGATTCCACTCTGACAGAGAAAATTATTGGTTTGTTTTGTAAGTTGGGGAGAAAAAAGAAAGACTGGTGGCAGCCTCTGTTGTATCAGCTATCTAAATGGTCAGAGCTCTGGGCTTGATTATTACAGTTCTCGTTGCTCATAACAGTGTTTTGAAAGGCAGTTAAATATGGTATAAAGACAATCAACAAAGAATTTTTGAAAAATAGAAGGAGGAGCTGAGAAGGAAAGAAACAGAAAAATTAAGAAACAGAGAGTGTATTACATATATAAAAATAAGCTTAAGTTCTATATAAACATCAGTTGTGTAAAGAGTTGCACACTTTTTTCCTTATTATGTACTTACAAGAAGCCATTTTTACTGTTCCTTGAACATTTTATGTTGCGATGCCATCAGGATTTATTTAATTTATAAAATGTAGCATTGTAATATCTATAGAAAAACTTTTCCAGCAAGCAAACTTTGTGCGTGACCAGTCTGGGGACAAAGTCTCAATGATGTCCTTATACTGGTCTTCATTCACGGCCTTATAATTGATGGAGTTTCTAATATTAACTGTATTTCTAAATATTAATGTAAGGAGTTGCACCTTATTTAAAAAAAAAATTGTCTGCCTTTCTCCATTCTAATTGCTTTTACTTCTCTTTCGTGGTCTGGCACTGCTACACTCTATTCTCTGCTTGAGTTTTAAAATGTGCAATAGTTCTTGGTAAATAAACTAGCTCAGATTTTTAATCTTGCCTGCACAGTCTGGCAGGGCTTTTGCCTCCTAATTTGTCCAGTTACCTTGTGTTGTATCTTTTTATATATACCTTCTCCTCCCACCCCCTCAACCTCTCCCCCCCTCAACCTCTCCCTCAGTTATATTCAGTTATTTCATGTCAGTTTTATTCAGTTCTGAATCTACCCGTCTATTGCTGGAATATGTTTGTGACATGCAGATGGTCTAACGCATAATTCTCCAATCCTCAGCCTGTGAAATATTTTGAAGTTCTCTGGCATTCATGTAGAAAACTAATGAGAACAATTAATAATGAAATTACAGTGAATCCACACACTATTGTGACCTCTGCATTACGACCTTGCGCATTTGAGAGGTGAATTTATCGCAGTTTTGATTCCATCATTTGCAAATTTATGCGGCTCACGCATGCACAGTGCCTCTGCTCCACCGAGGGGTGGTGCCAGAGCACCCTGTGGGGTGGAGCCCGCCCGGCCTCACAGGGAGGGCCATGAGTCACGCTGTGCCCTGTTACTCTAAGTGCATCTGGGGAACTGACCCCTCACCCCGGGCATGTGTTACTGTTTCCATGGCTACAGATGGGGAAGGGAACTGCCCCAGGAAAGGGGGGCTGGCCGCGGCGGCCAGCGGGACATGCTCACTCCACTGCTGCAGCTGAACTTCCCCGCGCCACGTGACGCTGCCGGCGGTAAGCGGGACCACAGCTGAACTCCCCTGCACCGCGTGGCGGTGCCGGCGAGGTGCGGGACTAGTGGCAGGCATGAGCACCGTGTCTGGGGAGGGAGCGGGAGCAGCGGCGCGGGGTTTGGTCGCAGCGGCCTCACGGATTCACAGGGTTGGGGAGGGGGGCTCCCGAGTCAGAGTGGGTTCAGAAATGGTTCCCTTTGCTCCCCTATGCTCAGAGAGCCCAAGGGGTGAAGCAGGAAAGTTCCCCCAGCGTGCTGGAGTGCTGGGGGGTGGGGCAATGGGCGTGGCCTGCACCCATGTTAATGACCTGCACTTCTTTGCGAGTTTAGTGTTTCGCGAGGGCCCTAGCCTGTCCCATTCCTTGCAAAGGACGGGGTTTGGCTGTATTAAATATTATCAGGATTTGCACACAGATAATAATTGTTTCTACTGCTGAAGATAATAAAGATGTTTTGATTGGCGTTTTCTTCAGATGAGTTCTGGAAGAGCAGCAAAACAGCATGAATTTCGTGGAGCTGAGAACCCAGATTTATCTCTAATTTTTGTATGGATAGTTACTGTAGTTAGAACATTTTCATTGAAGAATTTTTTGCATTGATGGTTATTAAATACATGTGAGAATTTTTTTTAATGGTTTGTGCAAATACATGAAGACCTTTATCTTCCATGTTGTGAAAATGAGACCCAAAATACTGATATTGTGATAGTAACTGAAACTCTTGTATAATCCAATTCACATTCTGTCTGATTGAGCACAAATTGTACTCTCTGGTAGAACACGCAGCAATTTAGAAAAATTCCTCTCTTATAGTGCAGGAAATATGTACTTCTGTTTCATGTGATGCCATCCAATTGTCAAAAAAATATTTTAAACCTGCTGACTAATGCATACAAATGCATATCAGTATAGCAATGGGAGGAGAACGACATGGCAAATACATTCACCTTGTATTGTAGTCAATAATTCATTTATGATGAACATCACTCCAAACTACATATAATATAGGTCGCTTTAAAATGCCTCTCTTGAGAACTGCTTCTGAATATTTCAGTGATGATGATGATGCTATATTTATGACAAAGAAGCATCTAAATGTGAAATTATAAACAGAATTCAGGATCAGGTGCATACAGGCTGTATGTGATTTAGGAGTTACACGTTTGAAAAGTGCTCATGAATTAATGACAGGTGACGTGTGTGCCAAACTGTATCCTGATACATAAAGATTGTCTTCTCCACACTACTGTGCATTTGTAGAAGACTGTTTAGGCCAATACTTGTTTTACTTTGAAGATAATAATAAATGAATATTTAAAAATCATTATTGTCATAGTATTGAGAGAACGATACAGCCATATCTATCTGTACTAACATCTGTAATGTTATATATATGGAGATGTGCAAGTAAAGAAGGAACCCTTGGGAGTAGAGAGTAAACATCTGAAAAATATTTTGTGGTTCATGTAAATCTTAAAGTAACTTCTCAACTCTGAAGCAAACCATGTTAATGGACTCATAAGACAAATGAAATGACAGTTTTCCATTATTGAGCTCAATTACCACATTATATACCAGTGTATGTCTAAAGATACACTGACAAATGTTCTGCATGAGAAATTAGCCAGCAGTACAACATAAGAAATATTTTCTTAGTGTCATTTTTAACTGATACTCTGTGATTCAATATAGCATTTCAAACTTTCTCTCGGAATTTTTTTTCCTTAATGTTTCTCCTTCTTTGCCCCCCCTGCAGTTTGGAAAATACATTTGCAATCTTCAGTACTGAGCAGTGAGGATTCAAAGATATGATGCATGTCGTTCCTTGGGTGTTTTACTGGAGGCAAGCGTGTTTCCTGGTCTCTTAATTGAATTTAGTATGCCAATTAGGACACACCTGCACTGGATAAAGATAAAACGAATTAAGAAAATACTGTTGGATTGCACTTCTTCACAGGCTTTTTTTTCAGAGCATAAGCTTTAATCATGCCTTACCATCTCTTGCTAGGTAGAATGTAGCCCTAATTAGATACTTCTGTATCTAGCTGTGCCATGTGTGATGAGTAAAAGGGAACAGTCAAAGAGACCTCTTGTAGACTAAGTCCTAAGAAAGAAGAAAAGGGAGTAGAGGCTCTCCTTTTTAGGCAAAGATACTTGGATAAAATGCATGTGCTGTGGGGGAAGTTACACTGGATAATGATCAAAGTTGTATGGAAAAGAAACTGCTCAATGCACATATGTGACACACATTGTGCAATTTGTCCATCATTAATCCTCCACTTCAGTAGACTGAGCTACTTCTGGTGAAGCAAGGCTGACAGAGTGAGCTAATAACGTTTCTCATGTCCGTAACCTTCTTATGGACAATTTGGTTTCCTCTGTTTGCCACTGAATACTGTAAGTCCTTCCAAAGACTGAACAAAGTGTCTTTCTCTCCCTCCCCTCACTAGGGTGAGATGAAAGTATGTGGGGTATTGATCAGAGCTACATTAGACTATGGTTTCAAATGTGTTTGCTTGTACTTTAGAACTGTAACCCTGTGGTAGTTAAAGGGAGCTGAAGTGTCCATCAGGTTATGTGGAGATGGACTGGTTATTTTAGGAACTGTAGTATCTATCAGTAGTGTCCATGTGATTTTGCTTCTGTATTTTCACTTTATGTCTTCCAATAAAACAGAAGTTCCAATAAAGTGAAAAGATAGTCAAAACTGATACTATTGATAGTGGAATCTTGAATATGTGTTTAAGTTGATTTCTTTTGTCTCTGCTCTGAAATAAAGAGGGAAATAATGTTTCAAGAATTTTCTGCATATGACATTAACATCTACAGTTCGTCTTAAGTTTTTTAGAGCAGCCAAATTAAGAGCTGTAGTTCACCCAGGGAACAGAATCATTTTTCCACCTCTGTACTTGAACTACACATAGAAGGAAAGCTTTCTATTAATTTTTATACCTTTGTTTTAGGCTATGTCTATTCATGGTGTAACCTAATTCACATGAAGAGCAGTTTTCTCTGTACCTATCAGTTGCATGGGAAAATGGATATTATCCATTCGAGTGGAGCTTAAATCTCCTGAGACTGAAAAATATTTCCGTGAAACAAATAATACTTAACATGAGCACTTGAAGTCAACGGGAATTGGGAGTACTATTCTCCATTTAGAATGTGAACAGTATTGCACAGGACTAGGACCTCATTTCATTCATATCCACCAGAAGAAAGAAGAGTAGTGTGCGTAACTTCATCTGTCATAGTCTGACAGAGCTCAGTTGATCTTTTGAAATTTTTCACTGCTTCATTATGAGGGTGAATGGAGTTATTAAAAATGACATTCTTTTGTAATTAAAAAATACCTTCTCCCCTCCAAATCCATGGTCTTTACTTTACTTATTTGTTTAGAATGGAAACTGAGATTGCCATTACTTCTCAGCGTCCATTTAGAAGTGTTTCAGATTTGAGGAAATGTTAGGACGTG
>WEKX01012873.1:42240-99243 GCA_013390025.1 Pitta sordida
TTTTTTTTTTTTGCTAATATTCTTAGTCTCTACTATATCATGCAGCAATATGATATGCTGTACTTTCTGGGGCATCCCAGAGAAGGGCCTGGGTTTAGTGAGACGTTCTCCTCCAATCCTCGTGCAGACTGACACAGTGGCAGAGATGAGCTGGAACCAGCTGTGTGTGGTGTGCAATGTTACAGGCTGTGGAATATCGAAGTTGCAATATAGTACTTCATATATATCTCAAGTCATATTCACCTAAAATATACTTCATTGAATATATTGAATCACTGGGGGAGCTGATGACTTTTAAAGCTTGTTCCTTGTTTATGAAGCTGCTAAAACTAGGTCTGCTGCCATTATCATCAATAAATTGTATGATAGTAGAACAGAATGGAGAGTCTTCTGTCAACTTCAGTAGATGTTAAATTTGACCCTATTGTCATCAAATCTTTTCAGAAATGAAAATAAAGTAAATAAAAAAATATATTCCTATGAACTGGCAAGTGTATTATTATCCTTATTAACAAAAAAGGACAGCAACTTGGCTGTGGCATTTGCTATATTCAGTACAGTAAACCCCCTGCACTTCCTAGTGAAGTCAATGAAGATAAGGTCAGAGTAAATTAACCTAAGATTTGTAAGTCTTAGCATTAGTGAAACTGGTGACTTGTTGCCATTGTAAAACAACAAAAAATGTTTGGTTAAGAGGCATATCAACTATGCTGCGACGTTTGAATTGTCTTTGAGAAATGGTGTGAAATACTGTTTTCTAAAATGAATCATACAAATGGGAAGAAATCATGCATTTTATTTGTATTGTTTTGGTGGACTGCAGCTAGCTAGGACTGACAGCACCTTCACAGTTAATCTTCATAGTCCTTATCACATTGATTTATGCTGGAGCATTGTTGTTTCAGAGAGAAATGTTAGTGGTTTTGGCTAGGAAGCCTGGGTCTTAGCCTTTTGAATTAATGCTCAATTTAAAATTTGTAAAACCCATGTATATATTTGATATTTACATCCTCAAAAAAGCATGTAAATAGGTATTAAAACTTTGCCATGGCTAAATTCCCCTATTTTCCTTAGTGATTTTATGTTTCCTGGAAAGGAGGTAAGTGTGAGCAGAGAGATTGTGTCTCAGACTTTGAAACACAGTGAGAGCACTCTTGAAATATAGAATTGTGGATATGTTTCTCCCTGGACAGAAAATGATAGTGATAATGTCTAACAATTTAATAGACAGATGAAAAGAATGATGTTCATGTGACACTTCAACTTTAGTCCCAAATCCTAAAGGTGGAACACAGAAAGACTTTAGATACCTTCATGATCAAAATCATCTGCGTTCAGTCTGTGGCTGGAGATAATAACTGAAGCCACTACAATACAGTATTTATTCCAATTTAGGTCAAAAATATAAAATTGCATTTTAAATATTAGATTTACTTTACAGGTGAGTAAGCAAAGTCCACTTAGTCCTTTAATGTCTCTATTTTCTTCACCCTTGAAAGAACTCAAATAATGAAATATAAAAACTAACTGAAAATGAAATAATGGAAATCCTAAGGAATATGATAAAATTGATGGGAAAGATGAATCAAAAAAATTCCAGAGCATACAGATAAATCTATGTTATGTTTAATTTCAGTGGATTATAACAAAGTTAGACAGTCTTTCCATACTTGGATTATTTTTAAAGTTTCTTTTCTTGTGTCCTCTTGTTGATACAATTTTTTTTACTGTATTTCCTCTTTGGTTTATGGATTGGTAGAAAATAAGCAGGATGTGCGTATGATTACTTTGTGAACGGTTCTAATGGTTGTCATTAAATACCATGAGTGGTCTTTACCACATTTCTGTCCTCAGACCTATGTCTGACTGAAACTTTGCTTTTTAAGGCTAATGGGTTTCCACAAATCTCACTTTTACTGCTCTGCACTTCTCTCCTGTGTGCTTGGCAGGAGGATTTGGGTGGATTGTATCAGAATAGCCTTCTAGTCAAGTTAACATCTCTACAGAAATCCAGAAGATCTTGAATAACTGAAATCTTATGTCAAAACTTTTTGTGAAATTATTTAAAAGTTTCATATTAATATATCCTTCTCTGTTTTGCTGACAGAGTAGGTATTTGTCATGGTTTGGGCTGGGATGGAGTTAATTTTCCACCTAGCCATTGATATAGTGTTCTGTTTTGGATTTGGGATGAGTCTGATGTTGATAACCCATGGATGTTTTTGGTTGCTCCTGAGCAGTGCTTACACTGAGTCAAGGACTTTTCAGCCTGTCACATCACCCCACCACTGAGGAGGCCAAGACAGCACAAGGAGCTGGGAGGAGACACAGCCAAGGACAGGTGACATCAACTGATCAAAGGGATAGGTATCTCATGCAGTTATGATCAGATTATTAAAGTTATTAGAGAGATGCCTCTGCACCAGTTAAGGTGCAAACGAGACCATATGCCTAAGTCAACAGCACAGTTTTTATTCAATGGTTAATTTGAGGTAGAGAAAGATAGAAATAGGCAAAAAAGAGAGGAGGGTAGAGAAAGAGAGTGACAGACAGTCTGATTAAGTAGAAAACATATCACCACTCCATGTATTCCAACAGTATCCTGTCGGTCCTCTTCTTCTGGGTAGGGAGTTTTGCACTGGATATTGTAATCCTGTAGGTCACTACAAGAGTCTTTGATGGGTTATGACATCCAAGATGTTACAACTGCCTCTCACCTCAGTGGAATTGGGTCAATTCATGCCCATTATGGCTCATCAGCAGAGATGAACACCAAGAGACATGTGAATGTTCCAGTGTTCTTTCCGTTTTCATACCTGAGCCATTATGTACGGGTGGATGTTGGCATGATAAAAAGCAGAATCTGCCTCTTATTGCCCCTTCCCTTGTCTTAATCAACATCCAGTTGACACCTGGTGCTGGGTGTGCACCCGCTTTGTATGGTCAGCAAAGCATCCTGATTTTTTTAGTCATTAAATAGTCCAGTCACTCACATATGTTATATGATGTCATGCAACGGTAAAACTGGGGAGATTTGACTAGGGGATGGCAGCCTGTTGCTCAGGACTTGGCTAAGCATCAGTCAATGGTTGGTAAGCAACTGCATTCCGTATCACTTGGTCTGGATATTCTTTTATCATTATTATTAATTTCTCTTCCTTTTCTGTCCTATTAAACTCTTCATATCTCAACTCACATGTCTTACTTTTTATTTCTGATCCTCTTTCCCATCCATCTATGGGTGAGTGGCTCTGTGATGTTTAGCTTCCTGATGTATTCTGATGGTTAAACCAGAACAATATTGTCCTGAAGTATGTTAAACTATTTTTCTATAGTCCTTTATGGAGTGAGGAAAGACTATGGGAAAATGATCATAACCTTAGCTTTGATGCTTAATGGTTTTGATTATCTTTTGCAGGAGTAGCGGGGGAAACTTTTCTCGTTCTAATGCAACATCATCAGGTTTTTTCCTTGTCAAGCAGCATTGCAAAATAATGTCCAAACAATAGAAGATACAGTCCTCTGTAATACTTAAAACAAATGAGAAACATTGAAGTAGGAAAAGTATCTTGTTACTTTTTAAGATAGCATTCTGCTGCAATATCAGATATATTTGGAGACTGCATATCAGGAAAATATGCTTTTTGTACACTTAAGGAATGTTTTTTACCATGGTAGCAGCTGCTCTTCTGTTTCTATCAAGTTCTACTGGAGGACTAGCTGTAGTCAGCTTGTGATCCATTGGACCATAAACGGTCTTCATAGCAGATTAGCTATTGTAGTTCACTGACCACAACTGTCACCCAGAGGAAATTGTTTAACATAGTGTAAATATTTGGTGTGCTCTCCATATAGCTGGGTGATTCTTTATTTTTGTAAATAAGCTTAGTTAGTATGAACAGTAAATAACTTACAAAAGAAAGTTTCCATGTAGTGGTGATGGTGGTTAGAATCTTGGCAGATGTATTTGGGACTGTACTCTGCCTGAAAGGCATTCTGGTATTGTGAATTCAGAACAACACTGCAAATATGGTACATTTATAACTTTCCTAACATGTCCTTAGGACTACCTTTTATTCTTTTACCTGAGACTTAAGAAGTTATATTCAGATACAGGGACACAGTGTCAGCCATATCTGTTAAAAATATTTAGATGTTTTCACCTCCCATAGAAACTGAAGAAACATCACTGGCTTTATTCCATATGTGTTTTGTTACTCTAATGCTTCCTGGGTAACCACAGGAGTTGAATAAAGAGAATCAGAGAAATTCAAGAATAGCTGCAGCAATTCTGATCTCATTTTAAAATGATTTTAAAATTACTGTTGAAGAATAAGTCATTCAGCACTATTGGTTTTCTACTTCTGTGAGGCACTCTGATGCTGTTGTTTTGATGTGTGTTTGGATTGTTCATGCCATGCTGGAGTGCTCAGAGGAGTGACTGAAGCTGTGACAGAGAGCCCTGAAGTACTGGCGTGGCACCCTTTCTAGACCATGCTTTTCAAGATAATTGCAAGCCACAGTCACACTGGAGTTGATGGTGCTGATCTAAAGCCGTTCATTCCTCTTCATCATTCTTGTTTCTCCGGGGAGAGCAGGCATATGTTGTGCACTTTCTTTAAAGAAGTAGTCTCCATGTGGGGATTACAGTCTGAGCAAAAGGTTTACACAGTGCTATGCCTAACAGCACATGGGCTGAAAGCCTCATGTACCTGTGCTAGGCATAGGTGAGAGAATTTTGGCTCCTTTAAAAACAAACAAGTCCACTTCCCTACTTCATATTGTCTTGACTGTGCAATTATCTAGCTTTAGAAACAATAACCCTGTGCTCAAAAGACATCCCCCTGCCCCTGCTCCCCGCATGTGTTACAACCAGGTAAACAAGGACTGATTTCTGTGGGCCAGTCATATATAGATGTTCTTATTTAAAACTGAATTAGTTTTTTTGTTTTGCTTTCTATTTCCGTTCTAATTAACAGGTTAGAGTTGGACATGGACATAAATATTTCAGATGGTATCTAATGGTCCTTTGTACATCCATCTCAAACTAATTTTAAATGCCAGTTGTTGATTCCCTAAAAGTCATTAAAGGAGGAAGCAAAGACTATAAATTGATTATTTCCTTAAAGAAAGGAAAAACAAATTAAAAGAACCCAACAACCCACCCTTGAGGGAAATAAATAGGTTTAGTTGAACTATAGGCTGGACTAGATGATCTTTGTGGTCCTTTCCAGCCTTATTATAGATAATATATACTGTAAATACTGTGAAATCATTATTTAACAGACAAGACCAAGGTTTTGCCATGAAAACTTCATATAATCTGTCTTATCTTTTGTGAAAAGGTTCAAATGCTTCTGCAAAATTCACTTTTAGTTGTTTTTCCCCTGTTCTAAGAAATTGTGCGTGTGTTCTCAGTCATACAGTTTACAACCCTCCAGCTCGTCCTTGCCCGCACATCCCCTTTGAAACAGTTCATTAGGAACCTGAACAAATTTGTATTCATTCATTCTCCTTTACTTCTGTTTGAAACAGTTCTTATTTATTATCTTCAGGTTGTTTCGAGGGGAAATTCTACGTTACAGTTGTGATCATCTAATATTTTCTGATTACAGATGGGTTAATTTCACTGCTAGTCATACTTGAAAAGTACTATCTTCTCTCTTTCCCTGGATCTGGTATTTGCGTGGTTTTCTATCAGGATGACGCAATGAGTCAAGAAATGATCCTTATAGCAGGACAAAGAATAAATCCCTGGCAACTATACCTGTCTATTTATATTGTATTGTGTGATTCTGTTTTCAGTGTCTCACTTTGTCAAGTGTTTCAATTCCAGAATGCGAATATGTGAGCTACAAGAAATTAAGCGTTGCCATTAATTTAGTTGCTACTTAAAAATAGAAGTGAGAATTGATGCAGCCTCCTTTTTGATGAACTCCTTAGTTTAGATGTGTTTTTGTAACTAAAAGTAACACTAACAAGAGCTGTCAGCATGTATTTTAAAAGCTAGGGTTTTCCTTATCCTTGGAAAATGACCAGAGCAGTAGTGTAGTTCTGCCAGTGTATAACTTACAATCACTTTTGGAAAAAATAGATATGATAGACTGTTTAGAAAGAATATAGGAAAGTACATACTAAAATATTTATTTTTAAAGTCTTAATAAAAATGACAAATATTAAAGTGTATTTTCATGTGTTTTCAAACATGGAGTTGCCTTAGAAAACAGATAGGAAAATATAAGACCTGAAAGGATAAAACAGTAGTACAGAACGAGAGAAGTGTCTTGTGGTTTGTGTTTGTTTGTTTTTTTCTCTCAGCTATAAAAAATCATATTTATTTAACACAGAAAATATGACTAATTTATGCAGCTAGTAACTTTAAGGATTTAAAAAAAAACATTTCCTGATGACTTATCATTTAAAGTACAGGTAGAGGCCAAATGACCTGATTTCACATATGTTGCATTGCTGTTATGTTTCTCTTCAGAGTTCAGGGAATTCAATTCCACCTGGAGGTAAACAATGCCAGTGGCAGATACTGTGGACCACATCCATCCTATATGTAATTCTTTTGAAGTGTATGAATTATACCACAAGGATCCCAATGCCTTGAAGGTATTTCTTAGTAAAATATATTTTAGGGGCAGCTTTGCTTGCACAACAGAAATGCTATGAAGTAAAATATGTATTGCATACACATATTAATCCTTATGGAGATATTACAGGAATATTCTGAATTTTTTTAAGAGAAAGTACTATATTTTTCTTTTACTCAGAACAATAGCTTTTTTCATTTCAAGTCATTGCTCATCTAGTAGAAAGATAATATTTGGATATTAGAAGGTGATAAGAAAAGTAATGTTTAACAAGAAATTCTTATGACAGCACTGGTGATCGGAATAGGGTGGATATACTTGTGGTTTTGCTCACCATCTCAGAACAGCAGTTCAACTAGACACATCCCTGTCTGAGAAAGCCGTTATTATTAGATATATTTGTCTGTATAAATATGTGTGTATAAACAACAGTCTCTTACATGTAACCATTTGTGCTATCAGGGCCACTAGGTATAAAGGCTGTGTAGGTTGTGTCTGCTTACCTAGCTAAGGGTACAGCAGGTACTGGCTTGAAAAAAATGTTAGGTGCAAACTGTTTCCTTGTTCAAATTTTCTGGTATGTCAGTGTGATAGCAGACTTTAATATCTTAGTAGATAGACCAGTGTAACATATCCATTTCAAGCATCTTGGAAAAACAGAAGGTAGCCTCTCCTTTAATATGCCTCAATCATGCAATGCTCCAGTCCAGTCAGGAAAAATTTGCTGGGAGACATTGTTTATATTATTGATGAGAGATGGTGTTAGAAAATATCGAGGTTTCCTTAAGGTTGACATTGAGTGTGCTCTCTTATATAACGATCTTGTTTACTCCTAGAGGAAGCCATTTTCTTTCAGAAACCAAAGTTGATCGATAAAAATGGATTGGCATGATTGAAAATCCCATTCTGACTTAATAGGAGTGCAACTGCATTATAATACATCATAAATCAATCTGTTAAAATTAACTAGAGCCACCAGTCATTTCAGGCTACAGTGTGGCTGTTTTAACACACGGTTGAAGAGATCGAGCCTGGCTTTAGGCTCCTTGTGAAACCAGGGCCTATAAAACTTTAACATTGTACACTTAATAGCTTGTTTAGCTAGTTGTAAATGAAAATGTCATGATAGATTACTTTGCCTAAAAAACCTTTTTGCTATTTGTAAAGGAAATTGGAAGCCCAAACTTGGTGTTCCCATTCTAACCACCTCATTCTCCTTGAAAAATTATATTGTAAGGAAATGAGCAGCAATTCGTGCAGAGAAAGTGATTACCTGGTTTGGAAAAAGTATTGACACCAGCAGATGGTTTTGTTTACAGTTTTTCACTGATCAGTTATTGGAGACGTAGACACCAAAAAGAAGAGGCTGTGCATACAATCTGGTTCTGTAAACAGATAGGCTGCTTATTAGTGATCCCAGACTATGAGACTCAAAAACTATTGTATGGACTGGACGAGGAGCTTAGTGACATGGTCTAGCCGGGAGGTGTAGGGCTGGATGACGTTGTGCCCCCTCCGTCTCGGAGTGGCCTGCTAGACTGTGAGGGATCTAGGTTGGTGTTATGCTCTGGGATGTGCTCTCGGTCTCTTTACGGGTGTTAGATGGTGAGTTGGACTAGATGATCCTTGTGGGTCCCTTCCAACTCATAATATTCTGTGATTCTGTGATTCTGTGACTCAACTAGCCCAATGTTGCAGGTGCAAAACTGAATGGGGAGGATGCCATTCAAATACTCATTGGCACAATGATGTTCTTTCCTACTTTGTAATTCTTTCTAATTCTATTTGGTCTTATTTGCTTAATAAGTAATGAGATGGTATAGACAAAGACACATATATGGCAACCTCAGCATCTCATTCCTGAATGCTGAATTTAAAACTCTAGCCCATCAATTTGGTATAAATGTTAATAATATATTAACCTGTGATTTTGTTTTATCTGGTTTGGTTTTCCCAGGCATCTGCTGGAAGGAAAGGGTAAAGGGGACATGTCTGCCTGCATGTCTGTTACATGAAGCCACCTGCATTCATAATAATTACTTTTAATATATGTGTGTATGTATTTATGCGTGTACATATACGTTCATATATATATATTCATATATGAACAAACATTATGTAAATATTTATATCCTTAGTGAAGAATTTGAAGCAATTCCAAAGTACAGGAAAGCCATGGCAACATGCTTATTTCATTCATTTTGCATAAATTTGTAAATAATTTTGGTGTTTAGCCTAATGTTAGGTTAGCCTAATGTGACTCCTTACTGTCAATGATTAAAAAAAAATATTAAAACATTTAAAGACATCACTATACTGTTTTTGTCTTCTTGAATATGGGAGTCTTAGGAACTAACTTCTCTTTTTGTTTTTGATTGCTCACTAAAGAGCTGCTTTTTCTGCCACCAAATGAAAAAAATGCTAAGAGTTTTATAATGTGCTTGTTTCTTAGTATAGTGTTGTTTGAAACAGATTAAAATGAAGTGAAGAGAGGAATTTTAGTTTTTAAATTATTTTCAAATGCTTGACATCATTTCAGATGATAATTATTTTTTTTAATTGTTTCTTGGCTGTCAGAAATTTGCATAATAGCCTTAAGTCAATGAACTTCTGTGTATAACAATCTGAAAGGAGATAAAAGAATTTAGGAGAGTTTGATCACTGTAGGGGAAAAATCAGCTCCTTTTAATTTTTTATTTTATTTTTCTACTAAGACCATATGCAACAGATGGCCAGATTTGACAAATAAAACCATGATGTATATGTCATCTGCTTATGAATTAGATATGCTTAATTATTGCTCAATTTCCATGTAATTGTTCTTTAGTTAAGGTCTTTCTAATGTCTACAGAAGTACTATCTATCAACGGAGGTGGCTTAATGTGGACAGAGGCACTTACCTAGTGTGTATCTCCTGGGCCATTTTGATCATGCAATGATACTTGCACAGCAGGAAACTTATGCTTTCATTGACCTTGGCAATGTAGCAGGGATAATTCTGTTTCCACAAGAGTGATGTTGGTACTAAACAATGTCTTGAATTTATTAGAAATAAGTATGCTTGCCTTAGCCATCTGGAATGTGTATTTGTTTGTGCATGTTTTACTGCCCTCATGCAAGAAAACAAAAATTAAAGCAGAACCCTCTGCATTGTGAGCTACCTTTGGTCTCTTCCCACACACAAAATTTTCATATACTGATGAGTTTTATTATTTGTGGTATTAGCTCTGAAATTTCAATTGTGCTTGTTTTGAATTGTTGATTTTTTGTTCTTTTTGTTTGTTTTTTTTTTCCACTGGGTTTTGAAAGCTTCAACCACCTTTGTTTAAGGTCGCATATTGAGCTACATTCTATTTCTTGGACTGCCTCTGTGCAAATTACCTCTAACTCTGGTTCAGGAGACAAAAAAATCTAGATGTAGTCTGAACAAACATTTTTTTGAGTAGGAAAGCTGTACACACTGTGAGGGATGGCATTTGCTCAGCCAGTATGCTTCACATCTGCTCCCTTCTTGCCTACCTGGAGAATGTAGAAGCCTCTTTCTCAGAAACTAACTCTACCACAGAGTATCAAAGTGGACTCTAAGACCTAGTTATTCCTTCATGTTGACTATTTTGAAGTGATCGAATTTGAAACTTCTTTGAAGTAAGAATCATGGTATGCATTTTAAAATTGTAAAGAAGTTGGTTTTGGGTTTTTTTTTTTTAATCTGTCATTCTCTTATTTTGTTTTTCTTTGGGAACTTTGTGTGTTTTAAAGTCACTTGAGACCTAATTACGTGAAACTACTGTTTCTGTGTCAGCTTAACTGATATGAATATAGTTTTCCATGTGATGGGGGAAACACTAACCTTTGCTACTACTTTTGAACTGTATGATGTAAGACAGTCGAGGAAAACATGAAGGTGTTCATTAAAATGTTGAATTTTCAGAAAAACAAAGTAAATATTTAATGCCAATGGAGCTGCAGGACCTGACTGAATGTAGTCAACTAGTATTTAGTTTGTTATCTTGAGCAAAATACTCAATATGCAGCACCTTCAATAAGGTTCATTAAAAGAATAAAAATAGAAGGCTATCTTGGAAGTTACATATCCTAATAGTCTTTAAAGGAATGGTTCGTGCCTTATTGCCTAAGTGGTTATGTTCAAAGCTGAGGAACTGCATATAGATTTAATTTCTTTTAATTTCTTTTGGGTCATGTTTTACCAGAACAATTGGAAGAAATCTATTTCATCTTCACCTGACTTCTTCGGTGTGGTTATATCCCATTTAAACACCTTTCTTTATCACTGCTGTGATTGAAATGATATGTAACAGTTCTAGAGCATATAGTATTTCAAATATAGCTGGAAGATATGAGCAATTACTTGTAATATAATCACTCTTTTGCAGTGATGAGAACATATTTTGTATTTACACAAACTGATTTCCAGATGCAGTTAGCCTTCAATCCTCAGTGTACTCCTGTACTTTATAGGTAGAATGAGAGTCTCGCAGGGATCAGTGCTTGGCCTGACACTGTTTAATATCTTTATTGATGATATGGATGAGGGAATTGAGTCCATCATCAGCAAGTTTGCAGATGATACCAAGCTGGGGGCAAATGTTGAACTACCAGAGGGCAGAAGGGCTCTTCAGAGGGACCTTGATAGGCCAGAGAAATGGGCAGATTCTAATAATATGAGGTTTAACATGTCCAAATGCCGGGTTCTTCACTTTGGACATAACAACCCCATGCATCACTATCGACTGGGGGATGAGTGGCTGGAAAACGGTGAAATGGAGAGGGGTTTTGGAGTAATGGCTGACAGAAAACTTAATATGAGCCAGCAGCGTGCCCAGGTGGCTAAGAGGGCCAATGGCATCCTGGCCTGTATCAGGAACGGTGTGGCCAGTAGGACTAGAAAGGTTGTTCTTTCCCTGTATTCGGTGCTGATCAGACCACATTTTGAGTACTGTGTCCAGTTCTGGAGTTCCCAGTTTAAGAAGGATGCTGAACTACTCGAGAGGGTCCAGAGAAGGGCAACAAGAATGGTGAAGGGATCGGAGAATAAGCCCTATGACGAGCGACTGCGGGAGCTGGGGTTGTTCAGGCTGGAGAATAGGAGGCTCAGAGGTGACCTCATTGCTGTTTACAACTACCTGAAGGGAGCTGAAGGGAGGTTGTAGATGGGTGGCTGTAAATCACTTCTCTCAGTCAGCCAGAACCAGAACAAGAAGACATGACCCCAAGCTACACCAGGGGAGGTTTAAACTGGATGTTAGGAAGAGGTTTTTCACAGAGGGAGTGATCNCAGAACAATTGGAAGAAATCTATTTCATCTTCACCTGACTTCTTCGGTGTGGTTATATCCCATTTAAACACCTTTCTTTATCACTGCTGTGATTGAAATGATATGTAACAGTTCTAGAGCATATAGTATTTCAAATATAGCTGGAAGATATGAGCAATTACTTGTAATATAATCACTCTTTTGCAGTGATGAGAACATATTTTGTATTTACACAAACTGATTTCCAGATGCAGTTAGCCTTCAATCCTCAGTGTACTCCTGTACTTTGTAGGTAGAATGAGTCTCGCAGGGATCAGTGCTTGGCCCTGTAAATAACCTATATGGGTCATAAAACCTGAATTCTTTTTCCAGAATGGAGAGAGTATTGTACCTCTGAAAGTATGGAGGAAATTTGCATAGACAAAGAAATACTAGCTTTTGCTGATTTCTTCCAACCTCATACGCAACACAAAACTGGGAAGTTCAGAGAAATGGCAAACGTGGTATATATTTAATAAGAATGAAGTAAGAAAAGTAGGATCAATGTCATCAGATGACTACTAAATTTTAATTTAGTTTATGGTAAAAGTTCAATTTCTTAGCTATTTTTCAGTGAAAGCATAATAGAAGTTAAAAGGCATTTAGTAGACAAACGGCAGTTATAAAAAATTAGGACTGATTTAGAATGGAGCTTTTAGCAGCTTTTGTAGGTTTTATCATGAGTGTTTGTGATTTTGACATAGGAGATTGTACAGGTAGTCACGCTAGTTCTGCTTTTACAGTGACTTATAAAATGTTATAAATTTTTGGAATGTTTTGCTTCTTGCCTCCCAAGCTTATTCTACTCACCATAGTTAATCGGCTCCTTTTGTGGCTCCTCACATTAACTCTAGCTAAACTGAGGACCTGCTCCACTGGGGTATAACAGCATTCATTACCTGGGACAGTGGTTCCAGACAAATTTGCATTGGCTTTGTATATTAAATTTCTAGATCAGCAGAGCATTTATGAATTTATGAGAAGACACGGGTTCTTACCTGATCAAAGGAAACACAACTCATGTGCCAGTGGAGAAGTCCTTGCTTTGCAGCGTTACATCAGGAGTTCATGTAATCTAGGAAAGCAAGATAGCATTTGTTTTCTGTTTGTAGTTCTAAACTATGTACCATTGTTTGTGTAAGGCTATAAGGCTGATTTTTAGAGGTGTTTTCACAGAATCACAGAATCACAGAATATTATGAGTTGGAAGGGACNCACCTTATATTGTTGTGTTAACATTTTTAATTTAACTGGCTGATAACATACTGCAGATGTACTGAATGTGCCCACAGTGTCTTTATGTGGTTTGTTCAAAATAATGGTGTTAGCAGAACTACTAGCTTCATAAAACATGAGTTGTCATTAGAAACTTTTGAGGTGCTAAATTATGTCTTCTCAGTTTCATTTACAAGATCAACCTGATATTATATAGTTTGCAATAGAAGCATATGTATATGGAAGAAAAATGTTTTCTGAAATACATAATTTTTCCCATTCCAAGCAGTAACCATATGTAAACGCACAGCAGAAAAATGCTTAGGAACACTTCTGTTGGTTCCAGTTATTTATGGCTCAGCATCAATAACTTAGAAACTAATTTGTCCAATAATGAACTCTCTCTATTGCTGAGGCAGATAACAAATGGTATTATAATATTCAACACCAGCTACTTGTTTCAGTCTTTGAGGAAGTTGCTATGAATAGTGTTTGTCTCCAACATTATTTAAACTGATGAATATTACATATGGCTTGATCTTAGAGCAGTGGAACACAAGATCTGACAGGTTAAAATGCATTCCATACAGCTGAAGACTAATAGAGGTTAAGGGGGTTTGTGTGTTGCAATTTTCTTCACACAGCAGTAATGCGGTAGTCAAGCTACAAACAGTATGTCTCTTAAAACAAATTGCTTGTGTGAGCAGTATTAGAATAGCACACAAATAAGAAGTCTAGGAAACACCCTTTTTTCTTTCCTCTATGTAGCAATGCAGAAGCACAAAAGATTGCAGACAGACCATTTAAGTCTTTAATTAAATATTATCTGAAAAATAAAATTTATTTTTTCTTTACTGTAAAATACTCTTTCCCTTCAGAAAAGAAGATCAGTGCTCTTGTCTTTGTCAAGATCTCTATAGTAAATTTAAGACTGTTGTAATTTCACATTTTAACTTTTTTTCTACTGTATCTTTTAATAAATATTACATGTGCACACATAATTTACCAAAAGAATCTAATACTTCAGTTTCAGTCATAAAGGGTCAACATACAGCTTTTTTGTCTATTCCTTAAACAGCCAATTCTTTGTTAATTGTGGATGGATTAGCTGGTTTGCAGAGAACCATGATGCAGATGCAATGACATCAAGCTGATCTCATATTTCCAGGATGATTCCTTCAGATTCAGCATTGTGTAATGCAGCTGTGATGCCTTTGAGATCAAATTAAGTCTAGAATAGACTTACTTTACCATGACAGGAGAACTGAGTTGATAAAACTTGCAAATTTGCAACCTTGCAAATTTGCTTGCTTACACGTAGTCACTTCTGCTAAATAGTGTAATTTAGGTCTATTTTGAGAGACTACAAAGACGCTTTTTATAATTTTTATATTTTTAAATAATTTTTGCCAATAAATGCATTCAAATATTGATAATATCTGCATGGGGGTTTTTTGTCTATGTGAACTCCCTAATTTTTCTGTTTAACATGGTTGCATATACAGTCGGCCCTCTTGCACTTCGCGCCCCTCATATTGCGGCTTCAGATCTTAGTGGCATGAATTTTTAGCAATGTAGGAGACCCGTTTCGCAGCTGCGTATGTGTGATCTGCCGCAGCGGCGGCCGCAGCAGCGAGATGGGCGACGGTGGTGACGTGGGCTGCAGTTGGGGGCAGCACAGGTGGTGGTGGTGGCGTGGGTGGCGGTGGTGGGGGCAGCAGTGGCAGCAGGAGCAACATGGGCAGAGGCAGTAGCGCAGCTGCCATTCAACATGGAAGTCAGGCTATGCGGATCCCAATGAAGACCGCGGGCCCATGTTATAGGAGACCTGACTGTATTTAAGCATTACTTGCAGCTGCCAGTCTTGGGATCACCATGTGATGTAAACTCAATGACCTTTTTATCTGTAAAAGTGCAATTATCAGAAAGAAGCATAAGTAAAAATTTCTTTAGATTTAAACCACTGCAACTTTAGTCCCTATTCTTAAAAAAAAAAAAAGTTTAGGAATAATAAAGGCAAAGAGAAAATAGGAGATACTATGTACTTGCGAATATTTTGAGGATTTGGACTGAAAATAGAAAACGACTATGTTGCGTAAACCTTTAGAGAATTTGTCACTGAATTCACAGTCTCATATTAAACATCTCAGCCATCTATGCAATGCATAACATAAATGCATAAGAATGAATTCTTGAACAATTAACAGACAACAGCAGTCAGTCAGCTACTGAATTAGCTGATAAGAAATTCCATGGATATTACTGAGACTTTAATCTCAGACTCCTCTAAGAGCTTGAATGCCTGAGCTGCAAGTAGTAAAGGCTTCTGTTAAAGAGCTATGGATTTTAACCCTTTACAAGGGTTAGGCTCTGTCAGTACATATTAGGATTCCTTCCCATAGAAACACAGATGAAAGAATATTATAATTTTTCACTAGCTTAAGTGTTGCACTATAGCTGTCTGAATTTCTAGGTATTGGCTTTGTAGAGTTTTATGCTCAATGTAGCTGATGTCTCTTGTTTCCCATTGGTGCGCTTTCCTGTACTGAGATCTACACACAGAGAAATATTTTCAGGGTAATGAAGATCATATTTCTGAAAATAACAGAGCAAGTAGAAATTTACAATTCACCTTAGACATTGCATGCAAGGCCAAGTAACAGAAATACAATTTTGAGATGATCCTGTGGGTCCCTTCCAACTCAGAATAACCTGTGAACCTGTGAATTCAAAACTGTCCATAGTCACGGAAAATAAATTTTCAGGTTGGAAACAGACTTAGATTTTTGTTGAACTTTTTCTGGAAATACAGCTTATAAATGTCAAAGTTTAACTACAAGTTTTTTGCCTACTAACAGAAAATCACAGACAAATTTTTTAGGAATGGCTAATGGCTTGGGGGGTTCTACTTTTGAGATAGACAGTTTGAGGTGTTTCCTGGTAAACCTAGTTTCTTTAGAGAATATTAAATATTTGCCTTCTGAAAATCGCTTGCCCTTGTGAAACATAACACAGATATGTCTTTGGATAAAACTTTGATATTTGCTTGCTCTCTGCATTTAGTGGTGCAAGAGTATAATTCCTTCCTGTACAGCAAAAAGAACAAAAGCAAAAAAAACCCCCAAACTCCACATCTAAAATACCACTGGGATTAACATTTCTTTCCAGAGATCTCCTACATATTGACACTGTTATTAAGAAGATATTCCAAGATACCTGTAGGCCTATGTGTTCAATCATACTGAAGCAATATTTTATTAGGCAGGAAAGAAATATCACAAAAAATATTGGGCAACAGTGCCTCTAAGAGGATTCACATGCAATAGATTTCATCAAAATGTATAGGGTTTGTGAGCAAATGTCCTCTTGTCGCACCGAGTTACTCTATCCTTCTCAGTCATGACAAAAATAAATGAAAATTTTTGAATAATGAGTCTGCCAATTTATCTCCTCCAGCAGTACATGTGATATATACTATACACAAAATGGTATTTCCAGTTTGTTTGAGAGGTGTTCTTTGAGAATGACCAACAAAATCACAGTAGACCTTTGAATCATGGTAGAAATTCTAGTGACCATATTACAATACTCTGAATCCCTTTGCCACAGCATAGCAGTGTACTGAAATCAGGATGCTTCTCAAAAATTCTACTTCTTGCTCCAAGTTTCTGTTTCAGTATTTTTAAGAAGAATGATCATGCTTAGCATGTCAAAATACAGTCGCTGCTAATTGCTATGGTCACAAATTCTAGTTCAACAAGTGGATAGAAAACAGATCCTTTGGTGTGCTTGTAGGGAATCCAGGGAATGCTCTTGAGAGAATTATGCTAACTAAAGTCACTATTGACCTGGCACCAGCTGTACTTTTTAGATGCAGTAATAGCCTGAAAGCATAATTCTGGTTTTGTTAATGAACTAGTTTGCTTATGTACTATTTCTTGAATGTACAAATAATAAAAACTGTACTGCAGATAAAACCCAAAACATCTACTGAGAGAAGATTTTGCAAATGTTACATGGTACATATGCTTATACAATTTGAGACTTAATATCTTTAAGGTCTGTACAGTCTCAACTTGCACATTCAACATGCAATTCAGTAACTGAAAAAAGCCACAGCATTAAAGAATGTGCTTAAGACAAAAAGCCACTAAGAAAATAATTTCACAAAATTACATATTTCCCCCTCCCCCTGCCCCCAGTTTAAAATGTTTCTGATAAATGAATTCATGGATATTTAACATGCAGAGAAATTATACTTCTGTTTGTGAAACAAATTTTTGTTATCTGTGGTAGTATATGTGCCTCAACAGGATATAAACTAACATAAGAAATAATGAAGCTAATTTAATGGGCAATTGTGTGTAACATTTGCAAAGCCACCAGTTTCCTGATCATCAGAACTCTTCCCATATGGGATACTGGATTTGTCAGCTTTACAAATATTCATACTTTGGGATATTGGGGTAAACATCCAAGGCTTTGTTTGTATAGTTGTTGTCCTGTTAACATTTTTCTACTCTACGGTTTCCATCTAATTTATGAAATGCAAGACCAGAAAGCTTGATGATGATAATGGTATTTATTAATTGCAACATGATTGTTTATTTGTCTGCTTTTAGCATGACAAAGAAGGATTGTGTCTCTACTATTCTGCTGTAAGCATGATAACACCACTGCTAGTTTTAATAAAGAAATTGTCTGGCAAAGAACAATTCCTTGTTTAGTAAAGAATGTTCAATGGAGAGCAAGAGGAAGCAATAAGTATACTCCATGGAAAGGTAATAAGTATCATTTTGTGTTGGGAGTTCAGTAGGACTTTTTCTCCTCTCCTTTGAAAGTAGAAGTTATGGAAAGTATGGGTTTGATGTGGCTTTTTGTTTTCCTTGTGGTTGTTACAAGGGATAACAGACATTATACAAATATACTTGTACACCTTTTAGAAGAGAAATTTTCATTTTAAAAATGTGCAACTTATAAATCTAAAGGATTCACGTGTTGACTGCAGTTGTGTTGGAATGTGATAATGAGATGGGGCAATTTTGTTCATATTACGTATCATTTGCAGGCTTCATGAATTAGCTCCAGGTGTAGAGTACCTGTTATTAACCTTGACAACAAGTTCTTTTTTGAAAACATAAGAGCTTTGTCATCCCGTGTAAAATAATAATAGCAATAAAAATTCCCTGTAAAGCTAATTCCCACGATGCTTTATGGAAGATAATTATTAGGTAGAAGATGCATTATGGATGAGAACATAAATAAACTAATACCTGTAATAGTGCAGTTTGTTGTTCTACAGATTATATTAGATGTTCCTACTCCCCAAAGACGAGCCATTCTCCCCCCTTGATTTTAAAACTGTCCATACTCTCTCACAGAGAGAGTAATTGCATATTGGAATGGGCTGCCCAGGGAGGTGGTGGAGTCGCCATCCCTGGAGGTGTTTAAGAGAAGACTGGACGAGGAGCTTAGTGACATGGTCTAGCTGGGGGGTGTAGGGCTGGATGGCCCTGGACCCCTTCCGGCTCAGAGTGGCCTGCTAGACTGTGAGGGATCTAGGTGGTGTTACGCTCTGGGATGTGCTCTCGGTCTCTGTACGGGTGTTAGGTGGTGAGTTGGACTAGATGATCCTTGTGGGTCCCTTCCAACTCATAACATTCTGTGATTCTGTGATTCATATTAGCCACATTTTGCATGCTCTTCTCTGGGTTTTTTTCTGTTTGTAATAAAGAAAAAAAGCCACCTATATTTTACCTTTTCCCAACCTATTTAACTATTGTTTTATTTCATGTGTCTTCCTATACTGTTGATGAAACTCTTTATCTTTCTTACTGCTTTCACAATTGATCTCCTAAATCTTGTATTTCTGCAGGAAGTCTTTTACACTCTATTGACATGCTGGCCTTTGGTTTTCAAAGTATTTTCAGTGATGAAATCCAGCTGATGAAAAATTTTCAGTGTTCAGTGCTTTTATCCTTTGCTCTTATCAGTTTGACATTGAAGATGCCTTACAAACGACCTTGTCTTGATTTGGCTTTATGAAGCTACAATTTTCAGTAATATTTGGGTGTCAATATGAGTGAGAATTCAGGAATAGATCTGCAAAAGTGTATTGTACAACCCAAAAGCTTGTTCAAGAGCCTTATGTCTGTGGAGCATATCTTTTATTGATCCTGAGCTATTTACGCATCTCTCTGTGCACTTATCTGCTGAAAAGAAAGACTCACAGAAGGCAGGACTCTGAGTGAAACTACCCTGAGTTTTTTGGAAGGAAATAACTGAAGTGTCACAGACTTGTTCATCTACTAGAGGATTTGCCACCTTGAATTAAGAACTTTAGCCCCATCTTTCAATACATTGATAGAGGAGAAGAAGATGCATTCTTCTCTTTTTTTTTTTTTTTTTTTTTCCAGTAGTCAAATTATCAGAGCACTTAAATTCCTTCTGGGGAGTTCTAGTTTCCTCTCTCTGTCAAGCTCAGTTGTCCATATGTTGGTGACTGGAAAAAGAAGATGAGGGTTTCAGGGCTGTGTTAAATCATATAACGATAGATTATGTAAGCTGAACTAGATCTTGTGTAATTCCAAAAACTGTGTTGAGTACATAACTACATATCTAAGTGTTTAAGTATTTTTCAGAATTTATAGCTGTATAAATCCTGGCAGAATTTTTTACCTGGTTATCCTTTGAAGTTCTAGATATTCTATATTTTTGTGATGATGATATATGAAATTTGTTTTGGAAAGTATATATGTATAGGTAGTTTGATAAGATTTTAATTTTATTTCAGAATATATCTTATTCATGGAGATGAGAGTTTTTTCTACAAATATGTTGCTATTTTCCTGGAAATTATAGTAAATATAAACAGGAAATCTTTAATTCTGAGGTAATTCAGTGAATTTTACAATTCAGGACAGCATATTATAAATCTTAAGTCAATGTAATATCATCATCAATTATTGTCATTGTCAAATATATCATGAAAGAATAATGGTAACTCAAGACATGGTTTTATTCCATATTGATTTGGGACGTGTTGGGGTTTTGTTGTTTTGGAGTGGGCTGAAGCCTTAAGTTGGTGTTGAAATTTGCCATATGTAAGTGACAACTTTAGGAGTAGGAATCTCCATCAAATTTTCACCTACTTGAACTTAGTAAGGTACATTCTTCAAATAATTGATAATTTTGCTCTAAAATTTCAGCTGCATGAGAGACAACTGATATCCCAGGTAGCTGTGTAGCCATTCAGAGATGCATAAACAGACTGGAGAAATAAGCCAAGGTGTCGTGGTTTGACCCTGGCTGGATGCCAGAGACCCACCCCAACTTCTCNTCTGCGGTCCTGGTTCTCTCTTTCTCTGGTCCATAGGTTTTCACCATGGTCGGTCCAATTCACAAGCAGCAGCGGGATGCCTGGAAGAACATCTCTACCCCTTCTCTCGTGGGCCTGGGGGCCTTCAAATCTCTCAGCCTCCCGATGCAGGTTCTGAGCTGGCACGCTACATCTTACTACTGAACTTTTTTTTCTTCTCTCCCAAGTATGTTATTCACAGAGACGCCTCTATCTCTCTAACCTTGAAGGCCGTGGCAGCACGGAGAGCTCAGGCAAGAACTGAGCTGTTAACCCCCTCGCTGCCAGAGCAGCAGAAAACCCCCTAAACCATAACACAAGGGGAGTCTCATTAAGTCCAATGCTATTCAATACCAAATTCTGCAACTGGGGGATATGAACCCCATGCATCAGGACAGGCTGCGTACTGACCAGTTGGAAAGTGGTTTTGCCAAAAAGAACTTGGGAGTCCTGGCAGACAAGCTGAACATGAACCAATAACAGAGGTGGCCAATGCAGAGGTGGCCAAAAGCCTGCTTAGCTGTGTTAGGCAGAACATTACCAGTGGATTGAAGGGGGTGATGCTTCTGCTCAGAACTGGTAAGGCACACTTGGAATGCTGTGTTCAGATCTATGCTCTCCAGTACAAGGAGATATATACCTACTGAAGTAAGAACAGGAAAGGACAGCAGAGATAATAAGCATGTTGGGAGTATCTGTCATATCAGGAGGGACTGAGAGAACTGGAATGGTTTAGCCTGAGGAATAGGTGGCTCAGGAGTACGTCAGCAAACTGTGTAAATCCCTGCTTAGAGAAAGTGAAGATGACAGATGCAGACTCTTCTCAGTGGTATCTTGTGAAAGGACAAGAGACAGTGGACATTAATTGAAAAACGGGAAATCCTACAAGAAGCTTTTATTGTGAGTGTGATCAAACAATGGAACCATTTAATCAAAAATTATGGAATCTTCATTCTTGGAGATACTCAAAACCTGACTGGACGTGGCCCTGAACAGCCTGTAGTAGGTGACTGTGCTCTGATCAGGTGGGTTGGACTATATGACCTGCTGAGGTGTCTTCCTGCTTCAGAAATTCTGTGATTTTGTGGACTATATGCACTGCAGTTGCTGCCTGGACTGACTGTTCTTTAAACTTTACATCTTTAAAAGTTTGCGTGTTGGCTGAGAGATAACTCAAGGGAGTATGAATGGTGCTCAAGCCTGTTTTATGGGTCCCTCTGACTCAAAGTTTCAAACTGAGAACTAAAGAATAGAGGTTAACTTTGGACTGTGAGAGGATTGAGATACAACCCATATGGGTGTGGGTATTTTCATTATGTCAGTTGAGTGCATACTTTCTTAGCATTTGATCCAGGATGACATTAATTTTCATTCTGTGTTTGTCTACTTGTTGTTCACTGTTCAATTTTAACTGTATGTTTTGCTAGGCAAAAAACTGTTTCTTGTTGTATAACACCTTGCATTTTCCGACCTCATTCTTTTTGTTCTGTCTGTTTTCTCATCTGATGCAGATGATCATCAATATGATCAGGCTTTGAATTTTCTGTATAATTATGAGGCTACTTAGGTAGAAAGTGTGTAAAATCTTATACATGCTCATCAATTTGTATGTGCTTTGGGTGTATAAGAATTTAAAATACTAGGTTCAGTTACCAGATTAATCCTGCCAATGTAGCATTTAATAGTAACTGTAGACTGTAGCTACCATTATTTATTATTGAAAAAGAAAAAAAAGCACTTTTCCCTCCGCAGAAAACAAGCAACCCTGCCACCACTGCAAACCAAACTGACCCACTGAACACCCACCCCCCACCATGTCATAATGAAGTTTGTTTTACTGCAGCTAATAGTAACAATACTGAGTTCTCAAAATCGTGCATTTACAGAATGGAGAAAGGAATGTCATGCTTCTATAATAATACGTCTCACCATGGTGTGCTTTTTTTACTGCTCTGCTATTTCTAAGGTCTCACATGTATGCAAATAGACATTCAAACCAGGAGTACTAGCGCAGTTACAAAATATGCTGGAACATGCAAACAGTTACAAGAGTAACTTGGCATGCCTGTCTTTGTAATCGTCTGATTGTGCTTCTTCAGCAGTTAATTCATCAGCATCAGTCCCTGGCGTGAGATTGAAAGCTTCAGGATCCTTGTGTAAAACTGAAATGTTTTCTTCTACTAACACGGGTTGGTGCTTTTGGCCTGTTTCCCTCACATCAGTCTTTTAGACTTCTCTCCTCAGAGGTTATGTCTAGCTGACAACCTTTTGATTTCATGTAATTGTGAGAAATTATATCTTTAAAAATAAAATATTTTTTAGTTTCACAATTAGTAGGTGTGTATTTGTTCTTTTCCACACACGGCTTCAAAGCAAGATCACAGAATCAGACAATCACAGAATACTAGGAGTTGGAAGGGACCCACACGGATCATTTGTGATTAGACTTTCTAGTTGAGAATATGTATTCAAAATTAGACTAATATTCATATATGTTGTGTACATATACACGTATTTTTTTCCAAATGATGTTTCTAAACCAGAATAAAAATAGAGAATCAAAACCAAAACCAACAAACCAAAAAAACAACCCCCCCAAAACCCCCCCAAACCCCAAACCAAACCAAAACACCAAAAAGAGAAGGGGACTTCTCCTTAGTTAAGATTTCCCAATTAATATTACTATTTTACAGTAAGGGATTATGCCTACTCCTCAGGCTTGATGCCAGTAAGAATATTTCCATGTCAGTGGGCTTCAGGACTAATTTGCTGTGATTATCAGGGAATTACTTTGTCAGCCTTTCTGTTCACTTTTACAAGGACAGACGCGTTAATTCCAACTCACTGACTTTATGTGGAATGAAAGGTAAATTCAACAAAAGTAGTCATAAGCCTCAAGCTTTTACTAGTAACAGTTGTTAGTTCTACATACTGTACTTATAGGATGAAACATCAAACTGTGCTTTAAAAATGTCAAGATGCTTAATTCGTCAAACAAGAACATTATTGCATTGCAGCAAAGGAAATGCTTATAGCTAAGTGCACGCTGGGTTTTTCAGCCAAGAGATACAGCAGAAACATTGAATCAGAAGGTTGTCTTAACAAAGCGTCTTCTACAGATATCAACACAGTAAGACAGAGTGCTCCCTCAGAGTTTTGAAGGCAGTGGTACACAGGGAGGGCAATCAACTATATGATGTATATTTCAGATTAAAAAGAGACATTATGAAACAGAAAAAATATTTAAGAGCACAGATTTAGTTCCTGCCATGTTTAGAATTACATGACACAGGAGAAATTCAGGCTGAAAAGCAGATTAATTATTTTTGAGTTGTCAGCTCTTTTTAAGTTGACTGTAATTGTTTCTCTAAGTAGCCCTTTTTTTAAAATTATAATACTGTGTAATATTGATATTCTGTATCACGTCTTTAGCGTTTGCTTATATTTTATAATATATATGCTTTAAAATTAATAATTTTTAAAAAGCAATTTTTATGCTTAAAATTAATTTATAGCTCAGTTATAGTACTATGCAGATGTTAGTGAAATGTATTTTATATATGAATATATTCGTGTGATCTGGAATACTTATTTTGAACTTGATTTAGAACTTCAGTGATCAGATATTGGTTCAGATACTGAGAGAGTTGGAGAAAGAGGGGCAAGTGTATTCAGTTTAGTGCTTAGCTTTTGAAACCTATTACTATCTGTTATGTATTTCCCTAGTACTAAAGTGGATTAAAAGAGATTCACGTTTCATAATTGACATAGCATCCCTTAAATTGACAAATTAATCACATACTTGAACTTTAACACATAAATCATAGAAGCTCTTATTTTTAAAGTTTAATTTTAGTACTGATTAATGATGGTAAATGAAAAATTAGAATTTAAAATTAGTCTAAAATATTGGTTATGTGCCATATTCTTATTTTTATCATTATAGCCTTCAAAAATATATGTACAAACATGAACACAATCAATTTTTTTTTTTAGTAGAAATCTAATTTGCAACAGAATGAATTCATCTGTCTTCTGTTTTGCTGAGGTTAAATGTATCTGCAGTTTTGTGATGAAGCACCATGTTAAAGTAAACAAATAGTTTCATCCTTGTGAAGGTTTTGTGGTTTTATTTTTTGTTTATTTTTTTCGGCAAAGTAAAAATTGCTCTATTTCTATTTTTATTTTGTTTTCTTCAAAGATGTCTTCATATAATCATAGAAATATAGAATAGTTTGGGTTGGAAGGCACAATTAAAGGTGACCAAAGCCAAACCCCCCCCCACTTCAGTGATCAGAAACATCTTCAACTAGGTCAGGATGTTCAGAGCCACATCCAACCTGATCTTGAATGTTTCTGGGAATGGAGCATCTACGACAAATCTGGCCAATCTTTCCCAGTGTTTCACCACGCTTATCATGAGAAATATCTTCCTCTGTCCCAGTTTCCGCTGGAAAAGAGTTAGTTTTCTTCTTTGGCTGGTACAGTGCTCTATTTTTGATTTAGTGTGAGAATAATGTTGATAACACACTGATGGTTTAGTTGTTGCTGGTCAGTGCTAACTCTAAATCAAGGGTGTTCCAGTTTCTCATACTGTGTCAGTGGGCAGGCCCACAAGAATCTGAGAGGGAAAATGACCAGGACAGCTAAAGAAAAGTGGCCAAAGAGATATTCCATACCATAGAACATCATACTCAGTATATAAACCAGTGAAGTTGTCCAAGAGGAGCTTATTGCTTCTCGAGGATGGACTGGATATTGGTCAGTGGGTGGTGAGCAACTGTATTGTCTGTTGCTTGTTTTTTGGGGGTTTTGTTCCTCTTTATCTTTCATTATTATTACTTTCAGTAGTAGAACTAGTAGCAGTATTTCAATTATTAATCTATTCTTATCTCAGCCCACGAGTTCCACTTTTTTTCTGATTCTCCTATGCATCCCACTGTGCAGAGAATCAGGAAAGGGGGAGTGAGCAAGTGGTTGAGTTTAAACCACAACATCCTTCTATCTAGCCTAAATATGTAATGCACATGGTGGGGGCAGGGGGAAACAAAAAGAGTGCTGAGCCACACTAACAGAAAAGCCAGGCAAATATTTCATATATACAGTCGGCCCTCTTGCACTTCGCGCCTCCCATATTGCAACTTCAGACCTTAGCAGCATGATTTTTCAATGAAGTAGGAGACCCATTTCGCAACTGCGCATGTGCGACTTGCCGCGGCGGTGGCAGTGGCCAGGGCTGGGGCCGGGGTGGCATCCCAGGTGGCAGTGGAGGCTTGGGATGCAGTGGGGGCAGCATGGGCGGTGGTGGTGGTACGGGTGATGGTGGTGGTACGGGTGATGGTGGTGGGGGCCACAGTGGGGGTCACGGCGGCTGCAGGGGGGGGGCATGGGCATGGGCATGGGCATGGGCCGCCATTCAACGTGGAAGTTGGGCTACATGGATCCGAATTAAGACCGTGGGTGCGCGATATAGGAGACCCAACTGTATTTCAGTTCTTTCTGCTAGGTATAAGTTGAGAGAATATAGCAAGAAGTTCTCAAGGGTGATGGTGATATTTTTTATCATGTGAAATCCTTGATGTATGGTTGAAAACATCTTATTAAAATGGCAGTCAACCCATTCCATGTAGTAACTAAAAGCCTTTCTGAAAGCATAGCCAACTTAAAGCAATTTGTACATGGTGTTGTCCAGTCAAGCTTCAAGCATATCCAATTATCAAGATTTCAAAACCTGTATATTGCCGTCCTCCAATATTTGACTCCCCTCATTATGACTTGTTTTTTCTAACATCAAATTGAAATTTCCCTTGCTGCGGCTTATGGCCTTTGCATCTTGTCTTATTTTTTTTTTAATGTGCATCTTCTAGAGGAATCTGTCTCTATTTGCTCCATATTCCCTGTTGAGTAGTTATGGCATCCCACCCTTAACGGGAAGGGAGAGCCCAAGATCCTCAGAGATTCACAGTCAAAACGAACGACAAAAGTAATTTTGCAGAGAGTCTGCAAAAACTTGTCCTGCTTTTCCTCTAAGCTTCTATGGTAGTTGAAGGGTGCAACAAGATCTGCTCCTGATCTTGGCGTTTTAAGACTAAAGTCTCTCCTCTTGTATCACGTGACATGCGGTATCTCTCTTTTCTGAGACTAAACAGTAGTTGAATATCTGTCTTGTACCAAAGAACCAGAAATTGGACATATCCACCCTACTGTTACATGCTGAGTAGAAAAGCAGAGAATGATCCCTTCTCTCAACTTGCTGTTGATGCTTTTAAAGGTAGAGACAGGTTTGTGGTTCTCTGCTGCAAGGATACACAGTTGCTTAGGCTCGACTTGTCCAGCAAGATACAAACCTTTTGATCATCTACTACAGAATTAAGTGAATACATCTGAAAAAATAAAATGGAAGGTAAATATTCTATTTTAAATTGCTGAAAGCAACTACTAGCATAATTCTATGAGGACAGGAAATGTCTGTAGTGTTAAACACAGGATTAATATTACTTTATCTGTAGTAATGTATGCTTGACTAATAATACATGATTGGGAAATGTAACTGAAGTAGTAAAAATTGCAGGAAAAATACAAATATGGACAAAGGAGTACAAAACATGCCTCAGAGCAGGAGAAAGAAGACACCTGTAAAAAACAAATAAAAGGATTTTGCTAGTTGCAAATGTTTGAATTGCAGAGATTGTTGGGGCATCTTTATATAATTGTGTGCTATATTAATTAACTTTTACCATTAGGTGGTAGTATAATAGCAGATATACAAAAATAATTAAAACAAATGCATTTACTTTATAAATTTACATTATATAAAATATAAATTATGTTGTTAGTGTTTTTCCTTTCACACATTCATATTTTACTTACAACACTATTACTAATACCATCAATATTGATGCTTCACTATAATCTTAAAAACCTTTATAATAAAGCATATTTTAAGAATTGATAGATGTGTGAGATTATACAGTTTTAATAATTCCAAAGTGGACTGACTAAGGATCTTACAATACCCTGGGCATAAATATATGTATATGGCTATATATACTGGCTATGCTTTGAGCAATGTTAGCATATGCAAATCATGAAGATCAGAAGAAAGTACTGGACTTAAAAAAGCCCCAGTAAGAGGTTGATGACCACATTTTCAATAAATGATTCTCATATCATAGGAAACTCTCTAGAAAGCTAGTTATAAATCTCTAGCTTATATCTTACTTCGACTACCTGTTTATATCAATCTTTGTGGAAGACATAGTCTAGTAATATTATCTTTATAGTATGATTTGAATTACATATAGCCTGAATGAAGCACTTCCAGTTAAGCTTTGAACCCAAGATCTGGTAAAGAATACTGTTTTTCTTTATTACTGCATGTACATAATAAAATAACATTGAATTTGTCTTAGTCTAAAATGATATTTAGCATTCAGCTACAATACAGCCACATAGTTGGTGGAAGTAATACTTTTTTCCTTTTGAATTTAATCTTTTGTGCTACTCTTGACTCCAGTAGATAGAATCATTTTGCTGCAGTATCTTTTTTCAAGTTCCTCACTCTGTCTCATGTCCATAAAATGCCATAGATTTGAGCTGAGGAGCTTATACCTGTTTTACTGTGAAAAAGAAACAAGCCGGGGGTGGGGGGGGAGAGAAGGGGAGGGCATTTAAAATGTTAAATCAGTGGGTCAGTTTTATTATAACCTTAGTTATCTATCATCTCAGGTCTGTGCACAAGATATTTATTTTTAACTTCAGAAGCCCTTTTCCTGATTTGTTATGATGCATTTTTTCATTCTGTTAATATGCATTTTATATGATTTATATGATTCCAGACTTCCAATGGGGTTTTATATCTGAGTACAATTAATGGATGTTCTGGAACATAGTGTTATGTTTTTGACTTGATTATTAACACTTAGATGATGAACCACATTTTCTATAGCAGTATATCCGTATTGTTTGACTTTATGAAACAGACTATACTATCTTGTTTGTTTTGCCCTGTTTTTCTAATGTACACACACACATCCCCCCTCCACCTCCCTTAAGCAGTTTATGCTCTTTGCTTATTTCTTTGCTTTATTTTAATTGCGTATGAAGTGCAGGAGCATACTCTATACACATTCGCATTCTTATGACGGTTTTGGGAGTCCTTACTTGACTCAGACTGTTGTTTTCTGATCCACAGTTTGAATCCGAGATGTGAAGCTGAAATGATTATTTCTATTCAGTAACAAAGACAAATCAATGTCTTAAGATATGTCTATCGTGGGAGACGCATCTGCATCATGTTCACTCTATATCTTGAAATATATGGAAAAGAGCCAGGCTTTCTACATGCTTAAGAGGAGACTCAGGGATCACCAAGCTTCTCAGATATATGTATTATGTATTAAGTGCATAATGTACAGCTCCAAAGAAAATGTTCAACAAAAATAGACCTACCAGTTTGGGCTCAGAACTCTAGCTAAAAATGCTAATCTTTTTGTCATATAGCCTTTTGGAAGAGAATAAACAAACAAATTAAGAATAAGCACAGAAGTTATTATAAGAGGTATAAGTCTAAATATTCTTCTGATTAAAAGGGAAAATGGATGTCATGGAAAAAGAAGAAACCAGAGAGTTTCTCAAAGTATAAAAAATGTAGTTCTTGTTGAACAGCCAGGGATCTTTTGCTTCATATCATGCATTAATAGACTGACAAAGATGGAAATGTGTGAGAAGTGATGGCACAGAGAGAGAGACAAGTCCATGCTTTGTAACATCTTTTTTTATTTTATGCATGTGTTTATATAGTTATAGCAACAAAAGTTCATATCTAACCATGATAATATGCATTACTTAACATCCCCAAGTTTCTTTGTGGTTTCTTTGTGGGTTTTTTGTGGGTTTTTTTTTATCTCTTCTAATGTAGTTGCCCAATATCTATCTGTACTGTTGCTAATCTAAGTATTTTGAATATACATTGAGTTTTGATGTGGCATAATGCAGTCTTTATTTGAAGATAACATGAGTTGGTTTTGAAATTAAGGAGCTGTGTAATTCCAGAATATGTTCAGAAATAACTTATGAACACACTTTTATTTCTGTTCGATATGAACTGAACTGTTGCTGGAATTTGAAATGGTTGAGCTAGTATTTTTTTCAGTTTGTCTTATCTCATCTAGTATGTTTACTGCCTTGAAAATCTTGAACTAGTTACATTTACTCAATCACTTCCAACTATTGAATTAACATTCATTAAAAGCTTTTCTGGTTCCTGTTATCTCTTCTCTAATAAATTTACCTGATAACTATCACGTAGATATTCTATATATTACTTTGTAATATTTGCCCCACCTCGCACAGTAAAGTTGAATTGTTTTCATGCAACAATAATACACTTTTTACCCTGGAATTCTATTGTGTCCTTTGGAGAATGATTGTAGTTATATGATTCGGAAATTAATATTTAGCTTGCTGCAGGCCAGTTTAAAGTTTAACATTTTTGGTGGAATGCGTGCAACAAACTTTTACTCTCAGATTTCTGGCTGTTCTGAGATTCTTAAATTCTCCTTTACAGAATCACAGAATCACAGAATTAGTAAGATTGGAAAAGACCATAGAGGTCAAGTCCAACCTATCACCTATTACCTAACCTAGCCAAACCTGTTACCTAACCTGTTGTCATCCTGCTACCAACACACCACCCTACCTATAACACAGTACCCTAATATCTAGGTCATGCCACCAAGTACATCATCCAACCTTTTCTTAAAGACCTCTAGGGACGGTGACTCCACCACCTCCTTGGGCAGCCCATTCCACTGAGAGATCACCCTCTCTGTGAAAAAGTTCCTCCTAATGTCCAGTCTAAATCTCCCCTGACACAGTTTAAGACTGTGTCCTCTTGTTCTATCACTTGTAGCCAGAGTGAAGAGACCGACACCCAGNGATTCCATCCCTTCGTCCAGATCATCAATAAAGATATTGAACAGGACAGGTCCCAACACTGAACCCTGAGGCATGCCACTAGTGATCGACCTCCAACCGGACACAGCACCATTAATCGCTACCGTCTGAGATCTATTATCCAACCAACTCCTGATCCAGTACACTGTAAACCCATCCAAGCCACAAGCCTCCAGCTTCACCAGGAGTTTGTTATGGGGGACAGTGTCAAAGGCTTTAGGGGTAAAGCAATCATGATTTACAACTCTTTCTGTCCTCCATTATCATATTGAAGCTAGTTGGAATGCGGATTTTTTTCCCCTCCTCAAATGAAAATGAAATTTTTATAAAGCCAGAATCCTGGGAATGATTTATACAAGGTGAACTGAGTTGAAATTCTCAAAATTCATTCAGAGTGAGGCAAACAAGGCTGTACAGCTTTATAATAGGGAATTTTGCTGAGAGAGGCTGTGGAGTATCTCTTCTTGGAGATATTCAAAGCCATCTGGACAAACAGCTCTATGTGGCCCCACTTGAGCAGGGGGATAAGACAATATGAACTCCAGAGGTCCTCCCAACCTTAGTAACCTCTGACTCTGTGATTTTGGCAGTTCTTCGGTCTCTACTAGGTGAAAGAATATCAGGCTGTTTCTTTGTACCATCCGTCTTACTGAGTGATGAAAGAATCAGAGTCAGTTTCATATTGAGTTCTTATTGATAGGTGTGTGTTGTGATATGTACTTTGTATAATTTAATGCAAAATTATCCTGTTAAGAGAAGAAAGACAGCAGGGTACTAAATCCAAAATGCTAAAACAATATGTTAAATGCAGTTAGTATGTTTTTGCCAACTCTCTTGGTAGAAGTTTTAATTGTGATCTGACGCTGAATATGTTTAGAAACAATTAATCACTCTTAGAGTACAGCACAGCACAGCACATAATTATCAACCTGTAACAGCTAGGTCAGTCCCTAGCAGTAGTTGCTTTGGCCTTATACTATGTCACTTCGAAAGCAAAGGGATCACTTCACAGAATCACAGAATCACAGAATCACAGAATATTATGAGTTGGAAGGGACCCACTTACCCAGAGGAATGGACTTTCAAACACATCTGCCTCTGCTGCCTTTTCACTGTTTTAAATACAAGCACCTGGCATATCTCTGGTCTTGAATTTCAGTTCTGGGCACTTATTTCTTTAAATCTTCCAATTCATCTTAGGTGTTGTGAGGGTTCTGTTTGTTAGCTTCTTTTTCTTTTTTTCCCCCCAGCATTGCGCATGGAAGTGCAATATGTAATCTCTCCCTTTTAGGAAGTATTACACACCTTAGACAAGGTGATGCTTAGCATTTTTGCAGGGACGTGATGCTTGGGGATATGATTCCTAAAGAGAATCTCACCTACGTAGGTGGGAGAAACATGCTGTTCTTACAGAAAAGCAGCATATTCTAGGAGTTTGTTTTTCTCTGGGTTGTTTTTTGTGGGTTTTTTTTTTTTTTTTTGGAGGGAAGGTGGGGGGGTGGAGCACAGTGGTGTCCTTGCCTTTCACAGAACTACAGAATATGCTGAGTTGGAAGTAAGCCACAAGGGTCATCCAATTCTTAGCCCCATACAGGGCCATCCTGAAAAATCACACCATGTGTCTGAGAGCATCATCCAAACGCTTCTTGAACTCTGTCAGGCTTGGTGCTGTGGCTGCTTCCCTGGGGAACTGATTCCAGTACCCAGCCACTCTCTGGCTGAAGAACCTTTTCCTAATACATAACCTAAACCTCCTCTGACACAACTTCAGGCCATTCTGTCAGGTCCTGTCACTGGTTGCCAGAAAGAAAAGACCAGTGCCTGCCCCTGTCCCTCCTCTTCCCATAATGAGGAAGTTGTAGACTGCAGTGAGGTCTCCCCTCAGTCTCCTCCAGTATGAACAAAACAAGTGACTTCAGCCCCTCCTCATATGACTTCTCCTCAAGGCCCTCCTCTTAATTCATTGCCTTCCTTTGGATGCTCTCTAACATATTAATATCTTTCTTATAATGTGGTGCCCAAAACTGCACACACTATTCAAGGTGAGGCCGCCCCAATGCAGAGCAGAGCAAGACAATCACCTCCCTTGACCAGCTGGGGATTCTTTGAGTGACGGCCCCAGGACACAGTTGGCCCTTCTGGCTGCCAGGGCACTGCTGAGTTATATTCAACTTGCCATTGACCAGGACCCCAAGGTCCCTTTCCACGGGACTGCTTTCCAGCATCTCATTCCCCAGTCTGTATGTACATTTGGTGTTGCCCCATCCCAGATGCAGAATCTGACACTTCTTTTTATTGAATTTCATATAGTTGGTGACTTCCCAGTCCTCTACCTTGTCAAGGTGTCTCTGCAGGGACTCCCTGCCTTCGAGGGAGCTCTTCTCAGTTTTTTGCCATTAGTGAATTTGCTTGATATCCCTTCCAGTCCTATGTCCAAGTCACAGGTTCACAGGTTATGCCAAGTTGGAAGGGACTCTCAGGATCATCTAAATCAACTCCCCACCAACTAGACCATGTCACAGAGCTCCTCATCGAGTCTTCTCTTAAACACCTCCAGGAATGACAACTCCACCACCTCCCTGGGCAGAGCATTCCAATGAGAGATCACTCTCTCTGTGAAAAACCTCTTCCTAACATTCAGATTAAACCTCCCCTGGCGTACCTTAAGACCTCTTGTGTCCTCTCATTCTGGTGTCGTTAGACTGAGAGAAGAGATCCACAACCACCTGGCAGCAACCTCCCCTCAGGTAGTTGTAAACAGCAATTAGGTCGCCTCTGAGCCTCCTCTTCACCAGGATAAACAATCCCAGTTCCCGTAGCCACTCCTCATAGGGCTTGTCCTCCACTCTTTTCACCATCCTTGTCGCCCTNTATAAGAAGATGTTGAAGAGCCCAGGGCCTAAGATGATGCCCTGTGGAACCCCACTAATGACAGGTTATGAGTTTAATCTGTAATATTTCCTGAAGTTTTAATACTTACTTCTGTGACACAGTTTGCAATATTTCTATTGATTCTCTCTTTATTCACCATGGTGACCATTGATGTTCAAAGGATGTCCATATAAAGAACAAGGAGACGGTTTAGTTTATATGTAGAATTGTGGACTATTAATTTCTCCCAATAATGTTGATCATTAAAACTAAAAGTTGCTTTGGCTTCAGGTAAATTTTAGCTGAAGTCATCTAATATTCCAGTTGCTTCTAGGGTAAGAAAGCATACAGTTCTCTTGTTAAAGGTAAGACCATCCATAATTTTCAATTCAGTCTTCTAGAATTGTTACAGGTATTGTGTAGTCTAATGCTTCTAAATGGGTATCTAAACTATCTTTTTTCTGTGACTTGTGTTTAAAACTGAAATTTAAATTCTAGACAAGAACAGGTAATTTTTATCTTCTGCCCCTCCCCCCCCCTTTTTTACAATCCTATTGTTTTGCAACCTGTTCTTAAAGAAGACAATAACACTGCAGCCATTTACTAATAAAGTAGAAAGGTAATACATAGAAATAGAAAAAATAAGGGATCTAGGAGTCGGCCCTGAAAAGAAATAAACACTGCTTTATAAAAAAATATATTATACATAGCACATTTTTATTATGCATTATGGATTGTTCCAATTCCAAATGCTTTCTTGTGAATGAGGCAATTCACTACACAGGACCCATGAACGTCTCACTTCACAAGCCATTTTGCACCAATTTTACCTCACTAATTTTCCACTGGCCTTTGTGAAATTATTCTTAGTGTACATAAATGTAAATGAGGATACAATTAGGCCTTGTGACTGAGTCTTGTTCTTGCAGAGTGAAGCTATCTGCAAACTTGAGAATGCAAGGAGAATAGTAATTATCTACTACACATAGCTGAAGTTCTTTAATGTTTCAGGTTTAAATAGAAAAAGATCAAAGAGTCATTACACTATACCCTGATAAACCTGAAGGCACAGCAGTTACTGCAATCTATCAGCATGATCCCAGCTCAAACTGTTCTAGCAGGCTAAACAGTGAAAGATTTTGCTGTCCAGTCCTGTGAAGACTTTTATACAAAACAACAATCATTATATCAAAAACTATTACATAGTTTACTTGCTGAAAAAGACTGCACATCAAGGCTTTTTACTGTATTCTTTGTGTAATACTAGGCACAGAGGGATTCCTGAAAGCAAAATAATACACTAGTGTTAATACTGCATGTTATACAGGGATAGCACTGGTTTTGTATACTATCCACACTACATGTGGTTTTGTATCCCTAGCCTTTAGGAGTATTTTTTCCCATTTCCTTTAATGTGGATGTTTAATGTGATTATTGTTATTTTAATTTTAATGTTATTTTCCCTTTTACTGTAAGGATACAAATGAGGGCAGTGCTAATAATTGAAAGATGATAAACAAACTTTACCTGGACAGTGTGTTGAGACTCGATAAATCAGAACTGCTTTTTATAAATATGATCCTTGCTGTATGAGCTCCTTTGCCAGTGAAAATCACTAGAAACAACTTCCATGTCCATTCATGATCCACTCTTCACTGGTTTATCCTTCTGCTTTCTAAAAATGTCATAGGGCCCAGATACAGTGAAAAAAATTCTTTTTTTTTTTCATTTTTTTCTCATCTAGCTGAGTTCCTGGCATCCAATTTCTGGTTTTATCTTTAAATACATATTCCTTCATGGGATGAGAAATTCAGAATCTCAACAGCTCTTAGTCATCTTTTTGATACAGATTCCAAGCTTTGGAACTGTGGGTCATAGGAGTCAACAAAATGAGGGTTAGACTGTACATTTCTGTGACTCTAAAGAGAGACAAATGTTCTATTATGAGAAATAGATGCAAGATTCTGCATTAGTTGCAGATGTTTATGAGCTAACAAAACTAAAAATGCTTGAAAATACATTGAGAGTCCTTGCTTGTAGGAAAATTCACAAAGTTCTATTCAGTATTTTGCGTGGTTTAAAATTATTTCATATTTATTATTAATAATAAACTTCTGGGTGGCTTATCTAGAAATCCTTTTTTTTTTTTTTTCCCTTACTACTTCGTTGTTTGGTTCAATTGCCAATTGTTGGTTGTATATTTTTCCATGGAGATTGTAGGTTTTTTGAAATCTGTTTTCTATTTAATAGAAAAATCAGTAGCAAAACATCTTGAGAGAGCAAGAAGTGTATGTGTGTTTATGTTTATAATCATATATATAGAATAGTTGTATATATATGTAGATATTTGGCAGTAAAAAAAGACTGCTCATATGATGAATCTGTCAAGTGGAGCTTTCTACAAAGCAGTTTTGATGTGATGAAGGCTTGAAATACTATGATTTTTGGTTGTATTCTGTTTAAACACTAAAATGGCTGTCTTCTCATCTACACTTTTTTATTTATATAAGTTCTACCTGACTGGTTTTTTGGTAAGTAACCAGGAAAGATGGAGTGAAAATACAACTGTGGTGGAAATCTGAAAGAATACAGTCTTTGATATTAATGGGAAAGAATCTGCCTTATATTCAAGCATGTAATTGCTGAACTCTATTGGAGGAAGTACATTCTCTGTGGGCAAGAAGAAATCAAAATAAAGCACTGGTATGAAAAGTAGAGGTTTTGGAGCATATACTTGGAGAGTAACTAAGTGGATGATATTTTCTGAAAAGTAAATTTTATTGATAGGTACCCTGACTTTCAGTAAAGAAGTATTTTTTGTTAGATGGTTGTTTGTCCATTACAGAATCCCCACTGCATCGCGACTTCTCCATTACGACCCCGCCCATTTGCGAAGCAAATTTTCGCAATTATGATTCACGCATTTGCGAGTCAAGCCGCCCCAGACATGCATAGTGAATCTGCTCTGCCGAGGGGCGGTGCTGCGGTGCCTGTGGGGAGGGGGCTTGCAATTGTGGCACTATGTGCCTGTCCCTGAATGGGGAAACTGCCTCACAAAAGTGAGGCAAGCTGTGTGCTGGGAGGGGGCTTCTGTTCCCCCGCCCTCTGGGGCCATCCAGGAGCACTGCCCCTCTCTCACGGGACCGGTGGATGTTAAAGGGAAAGAAANAGTCACAGCAGCTGCTCAGAAAAGGTTCCCTTTGCTCCCCCCGGCTCACAGAGCCCAAGGGGAAAAGCAGAAAATTGTCCGCAGTGCTCTGGAGTGCTGGGGGGCGGAGCAATGTGTGTAGCCTGCATGCATATTAACGACCTGCACTTCTTTGAGAGTTTAGCGTTTCGCGACGTCTTTGGCATGTCCCGTTCCTTGCGATGGACGGGATATAACTGTATTAGTAAAAAAACAAAACCCCACCATTTTAAAAGTATGCTAATAAAACCAGAATAAAACCACAATCCCCCTCCAAAAATACAACAGCTGAAATTGATTTCATTAATATCAAGGAGATACAACTCTGTAGTTATTTGTTTTAAGAGCATTTTCTCTGTTTATTTCAGCATATTTCAAAATGAAAAGTTCTCTCTATAATCAGTTAAATGTACAGTGAAAATAATTGTCTCAGATTATGAGAGTTCCAGTATCTAGTTATAGAAAGAGTGCTAAATAACAGTTCACATCCTCTGGCAATCTTCTGTGGGGATAGTAAGTCACAAGCAGATTTCACTGACATCTCAGTGAGAAATATTGCACGGACTATGAAGTTTCCCAAATATCTGTGGGGATTCTTTTCAGTAAGTGCCAGCTTTTTATTGACATTCACATCAAATGTATAGTAGAAGTGTAAACCTTTAGAGGAAAAAATGAGACTTCTTGGAACTTGGTATTACCTAATCTGGATAAGAAATAAGTACGTATTGGAATTCAGATGTAAGAAAAAAAGAAATTCTTTCCCTTTGCTGATTACCATCGGGGGGGTTCCCCCCAGCTTTTCCTGACAGCTTACCCTTTTCTGTCCTGGTTACATTTGGTGGGGGGAGGAACCAAACCAAAGAAACCCATTAAACAAACAGCAACGAAAAGAGTGTTGATGTTAACTCATAACTTCACATGTTAACAATCATGGTTAAAAATTAGGAAACTAATGTTCTGTGAGTTTAGATTATAGGGATATGCCCCTCAGACGGAAGTGATGTGCTGTGCAGGAGAGGTAACATTTGTTGACAAGTTGAGGTAACATCTACTGGCTGCTCCATAATGACATGTTAAGTGAGAAAACTTCCTATTTCCTTTGTCTGCTTCCTTCACAACCCACTTTCTCCCAGGAGACTGTGGGTGAACAAACATGGCACAACATGCCATGTTTGTTCCTGCTGTGTACATGGTTCACCTCATGCCCTGAAGTCTATTAACTCCTGATAATGACAAGCACAAATGGAAGCTGGTGATTGACTGTATTCAGCACCTGCCCCATCTGCTAGGCAGATGGTCGCACATATGAATTTATTACTGCATTGATAAAGGACCTGCTCTGTAGATAGGGAGTTGCAGATGAGAAGGCGAGGAAAAGGTGAAGGGACAACATCTGCACCAGACATGCCAGTGTAGTTTTTGACTTTTTTCCTGCCCCCATAATTCCTCTGATGCTCTATTTATGTGGTATATTATGCCTATTTTTTAGCATAATTTTTTTTTCTTTCTTTTTTCTTTTTTTCCTCTTTGTGACCAATAATGCACTTCAGCTCCTTAATAGGCTGCTTGAAGTTGAAAAAGCAGTCTCTCCTTGTTTTTACTGTACATCCTGCCTTTTCATTTGAGGAAAGGAGAAAAGTCTGCATATTGAAAGTTGCTGGCACCTTTTTGCATTTTGTGTTACTTGTGAGATGTGTAGATATTGTTTACAGATAAAAGCAGGAAGAAAATTTGGCAGAGGGACTCAGGTCATGCCATAGAAAGTAAATGAAGCATTGTGTTTACTCCATGGGACAATCGTTGAGCTGCTGGATCTGCATCTTAGTAGAACATTGCAAAACAGACACAGTAGGGGGTAAGAAACTAAGCTTTATACAACTCTAAATGATTTGCAGACATGCAAAGCTGTAGATACTACTATCCTCATTAATGAGATGTTTGCTATTTAAAATTCCTTCCTTTCATGAAGTTATGTCTTCGTGCATAGACATCCATGTTTTGTCCTGTTATTTACAATTTGTCTGCTGAACTAACTAAATCAAGAAATCCATATTTATGATTCCCATGAAGTTTCTAATACATAATTACTCTATTACAAGGAAAATATTAAGAACGTAGTTTTCATATAGGTTGGTTTTATCGCTAAGATTTTTCATAACATTTATTTACCATTTAGTAATTTTTAAAATGACCCAGACACTGAGGTCAGTTTTTTATTTTTGGGCTGCCTAACTTAAAAAGTTCATTGATTATCATACTTTGGCTTGCCAGATAAAAGAATATTACCAAAATATAAAAATCTGATAAAATGAGAAGCAAACTTGCAAAATAGATAGTAATGATTATTTGGTAACAACTTCCATTTGCCTGTGGCATGCTATTCAGTGGTAATATAGGAGTATGTTTGTTTTTTTTTTCTCTCATGGTATTTAAATGTTGGATACTGGATAGAATAAAAAGCAACATTAATGCACAAAAGAGATGAACATGTCCAACAAAGGTAACATCTCTTGTCTGAAGAGCAACATGTTGTAAATAGAGTAAATGTAATATGTTTCTTTAAACGTGAAAATTATCTTGCATTCTTGCTGCTACTGCTGCTGATGGCAGCTTGCAAATTTATTACATTGTGGGTCAATTGTGACCCTCCTTCAAGTAAGCATAATTCCACTGATCAATCAACCTCTGTGCATGTCAGATTGTGTGAGAAAGAGGTAGCTGCCAGCTCCAGGCTCACTTCTTATTTAGCTTATGAGAAGTATTCTGTAGAATTCTGTTTTCCCTGTTCCCCTGTTCTGCAATGTGGAAATCCTTCCCCAGCCTGGCATTTCTGTGTTTTATTGGGTTTTTGATGTGATGAGGGTTTTTTTTGTTTTTTTTTCAGATTGTAAATTGGCTTTAAAACTAGTAATTATTATTTACTTACAAAGTACCACTGGGAAAGTACAGAGTTTGAGATGTATCATGTTTAATGACTCAGATGTAAAATCTGAAATTCTATAGGATTACAATATAATTTATAGAAGTATCAAGGATAATATGACCCTATGAAAGACAAAGGCTGATTTATTTATATTTATTTTACTGTTTCCAAGTCAATTAACCATAATATAGTCAAATCTTTTAATTACTGAACAAATGAACTGAAGCTCTGTTGTAGGTCTGGTATCCTTCTCTGGCAGAGTAAATTATCAATCCATCACACTGAAAAGTCAGTCATCAACACAATATTTGAACTGTTCCATTAAAGTGATATTGCCCTAAGTATTTAGAAATACATCTGGTGATCAATGCTTTTCAAACTAGTTGGGGAATGTTAATCATATTCAGTGATCTTGTATGATGCAACACTTCCTGTTTAAATTAGGAATCACTGTAGGATATGCTGCTCTATCAACACAAAGGAATTTTTAGTGGTTTGGTTTGATCTTTTAAAAGACCCCATGCATCTTGAAATACTTATAGAAATGTAAATAATGCAGCTGTAGTAGCTATTGTATGGGAATAGACTTTATAAACTAAGATATAAATGGAAAAGTTAGTTACCGATCACAGAATCACAGAATCACAGAATATTATGAGTTGGAAGGGACCCACAAGGATCATCTAGTCCAACTCACCATCTAACACCCGTACAGAGACCGAGAGCATGTTAGTACACAAACTATTTTGCGTTTGTTCTTAGTCATAGTGATATTGGCATTTCAATATGATTTAATTACTGCCTGTAAAAATGAGAAGCACTGTAAAAATATGTAAAATCATTTCGTATCTGTGTGTCTTGAAAAGTGAATTGCTCTAAGTGCTCATTTAGTAGACCAAAAAAACCACAAATCAATAAACCTAAACTAAATTCTTATTATTACAAGCTCAAAATGAAAGAAACAGAAGCTTAAACAAAGAGAATTATTCAGTGTTTATCTGAGTTTTATTAAGTGCTCTAGATGTGTTGAATCTTACCTTTTGTCTGAGAGAAAAACCTAGTTCTATTGAAGTTAGTTCAGAAGCCTTTCTTCTCTGTGTTTGCTTTTAGGGGCATGGTCTATGGGGACAGTAAATAATTTTGACAGAAGAGAAGTAATTCAGAGCATATTCATAGGTGGAATTGTTTTAGATCCTTATGAGGAAAAAACATCCCTCCACTTTCTTTGTAGAGAGGCTTTAAGAAATGTTAGCATTAATCTATTTCGAGTGAGCTATCCATACAGTTGTAAGAAGACTACCAGTTCTCACTGAAAATACATTTGACGGCATTTAGTAGGTGGTATAGAGTTTTACTTCTTTACAAGCAGGATAATATATTGATTATTTGAAACAAAATTTGCATAGAGGTGGAAGAAAGTCATTATTATTTGGTGTAGTAAGAGACAGGCACTATGGAAAAAGCTATTGCACAGTATTAGTTGACAATCAATGATTAGTTATAAACCTGTTCACATCCGTGAAAATATCACTTCATAATTACTTTTGTAGATACAGAAAATAGTCCAGGCATTCCAGGAATGTGCAGACAAATCTTGGTACTTTATACTCTGCATCTGATGGAATATTGATCAGTTTATTAGAAATTAAAGAATATTATAGACTTTATGTATAATTTGACTTTTTTATATCTGAGAAAATACATTGTTCATTCAAGGTCAAAGTTAATCCATATTACAGTCATTTGTGTTAACTTTATCTTTAAAATTCTTCGACGTTTTTTGACGTTTTCAATGTTCATTGAGGGTTGGAGCATATGTTAGTTTTCACATCTGTAGAGTTCCACTTACAGTTATGCGTATTTCTGTGCTTACAAATACAAATTCAGCTACTTGATCTGACGATGAGTCTATGTTCCAGATTTTATCCTCAAGCACACACATGCATGTGTTTTTACAGGCCAATCGTAAACTTATTGAATTATTGATTCGCAAGGTAAACTAATGCTAAACCAAGAAACATTTTATTTATTCTCATCACAAACAGAACTTTTATGAAAACAGAGGCAAATATGTGTCTAGGTGGTTTGCAACCATGACCTGAAAAAGTATTTAAAAAGCCCTTCTTTTTAGATGAAAGAGTCCAAAGTACACTCTTAAACAATACAACCTCAATGATGTCACTGTTGTAGGATGAGCATGCCAGTGGCTAAAGGTTTTAACATTCTGTTGAATAGGGTAATATTAATACCTAATAATTAACATATTTAATTCTGAATCACAATGACTTGACCATAGTTTAAAAATACCGAGCTCTGGAAAGATACATGATTGAAAATAGCTCTTTTGTAAGATTGGAATTATTCTAGTGGAATAATCTTATATTGGTATAAAATGGTTGGAAACTCAAGGAAAATATGCCCAAACAAGAAATAAAATGCTTTTCTCATTCAGAAAGTCACAGAATCGCTGAATCAGTAAGATTGGAAAAGACCATAGAGGTCATCAAGGCCAACCTATCACCTATTACCTAACCTAGCCTAACCTGTTACCTGAACTGTTGCTATCGTGCTACCAACACACCATCCTACCTATAACACAGTACCCTAATATCTAGGTCATGCCACCAAGTACATCATCCAACCTTTTCTTAAAGACCTCTAGGGATGGTGACTCCACCACCTCCTTGGGCAGCCCATTCCACTGAGAGATCACCCTCTCTGTGAAGAAGTTCCTCCTAATGTCCAGTCTAAATCTCCCCTGATGCAGTTTAAGACTGTGTCCTCTTGTTCTATCACTTGTAGCCAGAGAGAAGAGACCGACCCCCACCTGGCTCCAACTCCCTTTCAAGTAGTTGTAGAGAGAAATAAGGTGTCCCCTCNAAGTGCCCCAGGAAAAGTGGGGCTCAGCGGGACATGCTCACTCCACTGCTGCAGCCGGGACGTGGTGCCGGGACGTGGTGCCGGGACGCGGGGTGGGGACGCGGGGCCGGGATGCAGGGAGGGGACAGGGGGCAGAGACATGGCCGGGGAGGGGTGGGGGAGCAGCAGTGTGAGGTTTTCGCTGCTGGCGGCAGATGTGGAAATGACAGCGTGGCTGAAGAGAAGTCTAGGGATTCTTGGGGGGGGTCCCCCGACACAGACAGGGTGCAGAAATGCTTCTCTTTCCTCCCGTGTGCTGCGAGAGCCCATGGGGAGAAGTCAAAGAGGCTCCCCAGCGCTCCTGATTGACTGGGGGTGGAGCAATGGTAGTGGCCTGCATACATATTAATGACCTGCACGTATTTGCGAGTTTGGCGTTTTGTGAGGCCCATGGGCTGTCCTGTTCCTCATGAAGGACGGGGTATAACTGTACTTGTTTGGAGATATACTAAAATCTCTGCCACTTGAAGTTTAACTCATGATTCAATTCTTTTTATTTGCAAAAGTAGAAATGCTTCCTTCAGAAGTATTTCTCAAATGAAAAAATCTTTGAATTTAAGTTATAATTGATGTTTTAATCTAGCACAATTTTTTGTGGATTTTGTGGGGATTGTTCATTTGTTTGGTGGGGTTTTTTTAGTAATTCCAGAAACCAGAGCACAGGTTCATGGGAGAAAAAAAAATTGTCAAGTAAGATTAAAAAAGCCATTTTTCTTTTTCTTTTTTTTTTAATACCATAGCTAAACCCACTGTAGAATAGCTTTTTGTCTCTCACACTTTCTTGTTCCTTGTCCTATAACAACACACGCACTCGTATATGTATATATATATATATGTGTATGTATGTACAGTAATCACTTGCTACTTTGTGGTTCACCATTCCTGGGTTCAATATATCAAGAAATCACAGGTTTTTTCCTGCAGCTTTACCAGCTTTACTGTATTTACCCTATTTACCACTACTTCACAGATTTTTCTTATCCTGGCATCTTTCTGGAACTGACCCTCCACGATATTCAAACGATTACTGTATATGTATGTATATGTAGAGAAAGAGGTGTGTCTTATAAAGTTTTATCCCTCCTCTGGACTCCTACTCACATATATTTCTTCTTGATTCTTTTCTGTTTGAAATACCTCTTGGTAATGTGAAGAAATACTCAGTATGTAAGCAATGAAAATGGACGGAAATTTTTTGCGTGTATGTGATCTGGACAAGTACCATTTCTGTCCCCCGTGAAAGACCCAGTACAAGCTGCCTGCCAAGAATAGGTGTTATTTTTGACAATTTTCTATTAGTAAAGAAATAGTAAGTTCATTCTCAGTTTGATTGTCATGGTCTCTGAAATAGAGGCTTTGAGACTGATTTCTCTTTGATCATGGCTGACTGGAGAAAGTATGTCAGATACCACCATCCCTTTAAAGTCCCTGACTTAGTAGACCCTCATCTACCCAATAACAAGCATGATGAAACATCCTGGTAGGAATAATGGACTGAACTACATTTCTGACTGTGAATCTACTCCTGGCATTAAGTATAACAGTATCTTTCTTTTAATAAGTAAATGAGAAACATGCTTTTTCTCTGAATTTATTTTAGAGTTCTATAACTCAAACATCAAGAGAAGTAAACCTTTGTTGCTAAACAAATTTTAAATTGGCTGGTACTTAGGAATATTTCTGTAGTCTCTCTCCCTCATGAGAGTATACAGGCTTAGACATAGTAAATGGTGTGGAAGAATTATATGTAGCTGATGAAAAGCACACATTAAAATTAGAATTGCAATACCATTAATTCAGTTTTCTCTTACAGAAGAATAATTTGCTGTATTGTTTCTGTGGCTGATAATAAAACCTGCTATTTCTTTTTGCGTTATTAGGAAAAAAAATCTGAGTGAAGAAGTGGTAAAGCACACTTACAAACTTGTTTAAAAAAATCACCCTGTTACTGAAAACTAATCAGAGATGTAAATTTCCCTGAAATCTTATGAGATTATTCTGTGCTTATTAGCTAGTTTTACTCAGTATATATGTAGTATTTTGGTATGTTAACAAAGCACCTGTAAACAGAATTAATGAGTTTATCAGTAAATGAAGAAATATCCAGATACTGTGAAAAAGTATCTCTATTTTGTAATGATTTTAATGTCAAATCTTTGGAGCTACCAATAAGTGAGTAGCATGAAAGTTAAATTAGTGTGTGTAATTTGTAAATCTAATACTGAATTGGAAAAGATTTTGGCAAAATACAGATACATTAAACTTGGTTTCATAGTATACACTCTTAATAGTAAAATGTACAGCTGTAAATTGCATTTATTAAAAGGAAAAATCAAAACGTATATCATAAACAAATGATTTATCCAACTGCAATTCACTGATTTTTTTATAAATTGTTATCTGCTGATTAAAAAGCCCCAAGAAAACAAAACAATATAAACCCTACGGTACTGATAAAGCATAACAAGATCCAAGAGGTAGAAACTAAACTTGGCAGAGGTGATCCTTAGAAAAATTAGCCATTGAAATATATATGTTTAATAGGAGTTTTATTTTAACGACCAACAGTAATTTTTAAACAAACTTGTATCTTGCTTTAAAATTATACATACCAATGATGATGTTACTTGGTATTAACAGAGAAATTTTGCTATCATTGCTGATCCATTGATATTTGTGAAGTACATTTCATGTAGCTAAACTATAGGTCAAAAATTGTATTTAATCATGTATTGGCTCATCTGGATATATTTGGCTAGCAAAACAATGAGAAAGATCTATTTTATGAAAAAAAATGTTGAGAACTTTTTTGAATTAAGTTTCATTTGGTTTTGAAGGAGAGGGCAGGGGTGAGTTTGTAACTTCTTCTTTATGATTTCTTTCTTGAGGGAAAAATAAGAGAAGAAAAATTTTAGTTCTTAATGGTTTCATTTTAGAGTCCTTGTCCTCCTGTTACATTCATGGTCTTGATTCCAAAGAGTTATTTGAATAGCATAATAAAAGTATGAAACTACAATGTGTTACGGGAGGATTCTTATTTTGTGGCAGGATCTGATTCATTTCAAGAATCTACAATTTGATTTAGTTCAAATACAAAATAAAGAACTATTTCTTTTGAAGCCAAGTATAAATTTGAAGCTTTCTTGAAGCTGAGGAAAGCACGATCTTTTAATTCTCTTTTTCTTCTTTTCCGGCCTTCGATTGTAATAAGAAATTGAAAGAAGTGACATATAAAAAAATACTCTAATGTTGCTTAATAGACAAATTCTTTTCAGACTGAAAATCAGTGGCATAGAATAGCAGATGAATTTCATAGAATTTCAGATGAAATTGAGAATCTTCTTCACTGTCCTCTTTGAAGAGACTTGATCTTGTGGCCTGGTTACAGGAAAAATTCTTCCTTCAAACCACTTCAGGTTGTTCTAAATATTTCTCATGCATTTAATTGGAAATGACTGCACCTTACTCTCCAGCTCCCCTGTCAGTAGAAGGGTCTAAAAGGAGTCTCTGTTCCAACTACTGTTCAGTTTTACTCCGAAATATTAATGATCTATAGTGTCAGTCCGAGTTAGTCTTCTGCTTTTTCTTCCATTATTTTCCGGCTAGTGTAAGTTGTATGAGCTGAACTGGTTTAGATAAGCTGTTACTGATGTTGCTCTAAATTTGCTTTTTTTCTGCATTCCCAAATGAAGAGAAAAAATGTTCTTCATATCTGTGTGCACCAAATATGTAAGAAGGCTGTATATTTTACTGAAACATCTTGGTGCCCCATTAAATAAAACATGGGGATAGATACAAAGAGATATTTAGGTAACAGTATAGCCCCTTAACTTATATGTAGCTTGTTTCAGGGGAAGATCACTGCACATTAAATAAGGAGCATGAAGTTTTCCAAAGAGAATCATTACAATCCAATTCTAGTAGCAGAAATTGTGCTTGAATTACTGAGGTAGGGAGATACATGATTGAGATGCATTTCTCCAATAAGTATTCTACAAGTTCATTGTTCAAAAGGCAACTTCATGCATTTTTTTATCATTTTCAAAATATGGTGAAAGGAGAAGTTGCTTCTTTTTCCTATAATCTTATTTAGAGTACTGATGGCATACGATGATTTTCTTTTTTCTGTCTTTATGATTTCTGCTGCAACTTTAGTATGTGGATGAGAATAATTCATGTGATTGAGAACTAGAGCTAAATCACATGTAGGTCAAGTCCGGGATTCTTACTGTGAGGCCTAAAAAAGTCCCAGGCTTTTGCTTCAAGCTCAATTTCAATATGTATTTTATTAATTTCCAAAAGAACAAGAATATCCTCACCAGTAAGGTATAGAGCCATACATTTATTCCTTTGAGGGCCAGGCGGAGGAAAATAATGAATATTTTTTTATGTAATAGAGAACACTCATCATGTAGGAGTACGAGTAAGTGCACAAATACTAAATTCACAATAACTGGCGGCTGAAAAAAAGAGGGTGTATTTTGAGCAGAGGATGTAACTGAATGTGTTTTTTCTGGTGTTTTTAATAACAATTGAAAACACTGAGTTGTACAGGGTAATATGCTCCACCATTACTTGTTTTTAGCTGGAGATGTGCTCCAAAAATGCCTTGCTCATGCATTGTTGCTGCTGTAGGTAATGTATGATGTTCACAGAATTCACAAAATATTCTGATTTGGAAGGGATCCACAAGGATCATTGTTCACCAAATATATGGATTAAACTTCAGATAGACTGCAAGCTGTTTATCAGGCCTGTCTGTTTAGGAACAGAAGCAGATTTCAAGACCCTTATGGAAATTATGTTCTTGACCCCTTAAATACCTACTGTCTTCTTAAGCTAATTAGGAGCCAAGGAAGAGACTTTTGAGAGTTTATGTTTTAATGCTGAGTTTTAAAAAAATGTCGATGCATATGAAAGACATCTATTGTTTCTTTGTAGGCTTGATTTACTTAAGTACTTAAGTACACAAGTACTCTTATATTCTGAAAACTGTCCTGTCTTGTATTTAAAATCCTGCTAACAAGTCCAAAATCTACATTTATTTATACCACTGATTCAATATCTTTCTAGACAGTTTTCAGATTGTTCATTAAAAACTTTAAAGTAGAAAGGATAGGAAATTTCCTATTAATTCTCTAATTACTTAGTGTATGTACAAAACCTAATAAAGCAGATGTGAGAATTTAAAGTGAAAACCAAAATTTTCACAGGTTCACAGGTTATTCAGAGTTGGAAGGGACCCACAGGATCATCTAGTCTGACTCCCAAGTGAACGCCCACCCAGGCATCAGGCCCAGGCACCATGCTCCATCCATCCAAGCCTCCCACCATCTAGACCATGTCAATGAGCACCTCATCGAGTCTTCTCTTAAACACCTCCAGGGATGGCGACTCCACCACCTCCCTGGGCAGCCCATTCCACTGAGAGATCACTCTCTCGTGAAAAAACTCTTCCTAACATCCAGTCTAAACCTCCCCTGGCGTAGTTTAAGGCTATGTCCTCTCATTCTGGTGTCGTCAGCCTGAGAGAAGAGATTTACACCCACTCGACTGCAACCTCCCTTCAGGTCGTTGTAAACAGCAATCAGGTCACCACCGAGTCTTCTCTTCTCCAGGCTGAACAACCCTAGTTCTCGCAGTCCCTCTCCATAGAGCTTGTTCTCCGGTCCTTTCACCGTCCTTGTCACCCTTCTCTGGACCCTCTCAAGCAGCTCAACATCATGGATACATAAAAAGTTGTACCAATTCCAACTTTATGCTTGTTTTGTTTTCTGTTTAGCTGCATAAGATGTTATTTTAAACCATATTTAAACTTCTTTGATGAACCCAGCCTGTCAAATAGTTTAGTCAGACAATAGAACGTGAGCAAATATTAATACATTTACTGTGTTTTTAATGATACTTAGCTGGAAAATAGTCATGAAACATACCAATTTTCTGACAAGCAAAGAGATCACTGTAATATCTGTTGTAAGTTCTCTCAGTGTGTTAAAATGAAATCATTAACCTTGTGTCTGGAATATGGGATAGTAACCTCTTGTGGGAAAATTATTTCCCTAGAGGGTTTATTTTTGTCTTTCATTTAGCTAGCTTTTTTACTTGTCAGTGTAAGCAAAGGAAGAGAATAAAATTTTGAAAAAGGTTCTTAGAATATCTTTCTTATAAACTGCTTCCTACTCCAATAGCTGCTCTACATGTTGAATTGAAAACATTTATTTATAGACTAAGCAATCCAGTTACTAGGGTATCAAGGCATGCCAGGTCAAAGTTCAGTCCATGGCAGAGCCAAAAGACAAACTAAGATCTCTTGACTCAATGTTTGATTTTTTTTTAATATAATTAACAGAAATTGCATCTGCTATTATTCACTGTGTCTTAAGTCCCTGCAGTGTAGAAAGTTTTAGTACAAGCAATCATTTAGGCTAATATTATGTAGGCAACCAAATATAATAAAACAGTGCATTATCTCAGCAAGTTTCATTGACACTAGTTTCTAGAATTAGTCTAATCTTCCCTTTGTTAGAGCACCCAAATTACCTCAGTAATTCTAAGGGTAGAGGGAAATAGCAAAAAAGTAGTGGAAAGGAAAATTATCTTCTTCATTATGCAGGGGCTTTATATGTACACTAATGAAATTTTTTTGTGTGTATGCATTAATATTCTGAAATTCAATGATACTGCAAACCACCTAATGGATTGATGAAAAGGATCGCTATTCAGACAATTATTTTTATCTCCTCGATCAAGTGAGATGGTCATTCAGCAGCTGAAGGTCATGTGTGTGTATTAGCATTGTTTATCCTTTATCATGACATCATACAAAAATTCAGATTGAAAAGAACCTCACAAGTTTCTCTAGTCCAACCTCTTGTTAATGGCAGAGTCAACTATGAAGTCAGGTAAGATACTTAGGGCTGTATGCCTAAGACCAAGTCTGGTCTTGAAAACCCTCAAGGACAGAGACTGACCAAACTTCTCTTTACAACCTGCCCATGGCCTGATTATCCTTGGGGTCAAAAAGGTCCTACTTATCTCCAGGTGGATTCTGCCTTGTTCTAAATTCTGGCCATTGTCTCTTACCCTTCCTCCATGCTTGTGAGCTGCCTCATTCTGCTGTTTTCCTGACCTCCTCATTAGTACTTGGGGGCTACTGTTAGGCCCCAGTAATGTTCTTTTTCTAGCTCCCTCAGCCTCTCATCTCAGCGCGCATGCTCCTAACTTGAACTCACTTCCGTTTGTCAGTGTCTCTTCTATTGAGCAAGAGGCCCAAAACTACACTGAGGAGAGGTGGTAATCACTTCTATGGACCTTCTGGTTGTGCTGCTGTTCACAGGTTATTCTGAGTTGGAAGGGACCCACAGGATCATCTAGTCCAACTCCGAGGCAAACGCCCACCCAGGCCCACAAGCATGGAACTGCGGGCACCACACTCCATTGTTATTACACCCCAGGATGCTCTTGCAGTTTTTTGCTGTCTGGACAAAGCACTAGCTCACTCATGCCCACCTAGCTATCTATAAGCACCTGCATGTCCTTCTCAGCAGAGCTGCTCCAAAGGTGCTTCATCACAGCCAATCAAGGTCCCAACCTGTATCAATTTAGGGACTCCTCCTTCCCAGCTGTCATACTTGGCATTTCTTTGTCTTAGATTTTAGTTTGTTCCTGCTGACCTCTTCCTCTGAATGGCTGTCCTGCCCTCAAGTATATGAACTGGTCACATGGTTGATTCCTTCTGCAAACTTTATGACAGTGCACTCAATTCACCTCCTCCCAGTTACTGAAAAATCTGACTTATTTGAAGTCAGACCTCTAGATGCTGTCAGATAAAGACTGGTCACAGAAATCCTATTCTGATTATTCTAATTTATAATCCATTTTTACAGTTTACCGAATGGGAAGATGCCAAAATGGCTTGCTAATAATGAAAACCATAGTAGATAACAATAGCAGTGAGTTTAAACTTCACTATTTAGGCAAGAATGTAAATGAAAAGATTTCAGGAGTCTAGCTGTAAAGTCTAAAAATAATATTCACTAAACAGGACCTGAAACTCAAGTGCCATGGATTCTAATAGAAGCTGCCAAGCTTCAGAGCTTGAAAAGTTCTGTATTTTTTCATACCTGAATAGTGATGCAAAATGCCTTAGGGATGATGATGATGATGATACTTTACATCTTTTCTGAATATATATGATATGCAAAACAATAAGAAAGTAGATTCTTAAACATTAAATTATCTTTGTGAATTTTCTCCCATAGTGAATACAAACTGAAATTAAAACTGGTGAGTAAGAAATTTTTTCCTGAAGTACTCAATATTTCAAAATGTCAGTGGGAAAGCTAAAATAAATTAAGTGCTTAATATAGAAATTTTGTCTTATCTAGATGTTAATAGATACAAACAGTGGCTTTTCTGGAGCCTAGAATGATAACTAAAAATCCACTTTAGCATAGTGGTGAGTGTCCCTGCCTCTCATGCAGGAGGCCGGGGGTTCGATTCCTGCCAGGGAGGCAGTGGTGCTGTTTAAGAGGTGGACTCGATGATCCTTGTGGGTCCCTTCCACCTCAGAATATTCTGTGATAATGCTTCATATTTCAGGTTTTTAGGATCTGCAATATGCATTGATATAGCCTATCAAAAGAACGCAGTAGCTTTGAAACCGCTAGATTTGCCATGTTTGGATCTTTAGTCAGACTATAAACACAATGTGGAATACACTTGTTTTGCACATTTCTCAGAAAGCAAATTATTACTAAAATTCGGAATACCAAAAGCTAAGTAGTTGCAATAGCAGTTTTGCATGGAATAATGCTAATTAATGATGACATCAAGGTTCCTTATGTTGAAATGAAGATTTAAGTACTATAGGATTAATGTTAGTAAAAGGATATACTGCACCAAACACAACACAAAATAATACCGAATTCCTACTCTTTAAGCCACGTATTCAGTGTTTTTATAGCCCTATTCCATAATCCAGTATTCTGATCAGAATTTGTTAGTTCACTGGATTCCTGTCTTTACAAAATAAAAGTAAATTCACTCTGTTTAGTCAGTAAGGGAGAAGACAATGATCCAGGGAGATTTCACAAGATTAGTTATTATTTCTTAAACAATTATTTTATCAATAATATGTCTAATAGTTATATCATTTCCATTGGTAAAATACATCGTATCATAAAACTTTTTCATATCTCACACTATTATACAAAAAATCTGGCAAAATGGTTTCTGACATAGGAAGAGTATGCCTGGATTGAGTATCTTCTCAAATTACATCTCTCACATATATTTATACTAAGGCAATTCATTACGTCATTTCTCTCTGTAAACAGATGTCTCCTTGTGGCTCTTTTTGACATATCCTTCCATTATTGATAAACTACAAGCATGTGCATAAGTGGCCTTTAATCCTATTGATTACATGATCACATGACTTTGGAAATTACTTTGGAAATGTAAATCAAACAGGTTTGTTTCTTACATACAGGTTAATGTTTTTCTTTACTATCTTCCAGTTTCCTGGATTGATTCTACTACTTGCATGAATTAAAAAAAAAATCACAAAACCCCAAATAAATAAAAAAGCAACTCACAAACCGACAAAAACAAACCAACAAATAAACCCCAGAACAACAAGAAGAAGAAAGATCACCTTGGTGATATCAACAGATAATGCTTTTCCTTACTGCTTCTTGTATAGAAAAAGAAATTAATGGACTATGACTGTTGGTGTCATTCCCACTTTATTTACATTGAGTGAATAATTTCACTTAAGGATCTAGTAGAAAAAGCAAGCATCAATGCAAACAAAAAATTATAAACTCTGTCACAGGAGTAAAACTAGCAGTTCAAGAAGTATGGGTAATCCAGTTTAGAGCAATATTCTTTGTGTTTTTTGAAAATGTATAATCATATATTTTCTTTCTTCATCTATGTAGTAGTTGAATAAGAATTTTAAAAAGGCTTTAAAAATGCAAAAAATAATTTGAAAGCCGTTAGCTTCATTCCTCATACTTAGAAAATTAATTAAACACTCACCTGTACCATATTTGGTCTCTGGATCAGCTGGTTGAGGGGTCAGCTTTTCAACCTGTAAAAGTACAGGTTTGCATGTTCTGATGAAGAAATAAATATTAATTCCTTAGAAACTGAGACCTCTATTCTTCCCACACCTGGACTCGGGATTAAAGAACAGAGTAACAGACTTCCTCCATCACCTGACAGATCAAAAGTATACATTTCAGTATTATGTCTGAAGGTGTCAGTGCTCACTAAAGGTGAGGGAGAACACTAGGAAGTGTACATGTCTGATCAGGTTTCTCTTGTTACTTAGGAAGTGACTGGCAGAGAAATAGGTGTAACACTATGGTTCAGAGAAACCAGAATGAATGTACAGCCAAGATTACCATCTGTTGAATATGAAATGCTTGGATCAAGACATTGTAGATACATTTCCCCAAACAGTCAGGAAAGCAGTCTTTTTTGGAAACACTATTGCAACAGAGTAGGAAAGCATTATTGTAACAGAAAAAAGCTGTTCACTAAATTTTAAAGAGCAAATTATTGTATTGGTGCAACTGAACTGCATTTAAATTATGTGAAGAACTTTTTCAATCCACTTTAAATTTACATGTTGGATTTCTGACACTTATTACACAATTTATTGTTGTTGTTAGTAATAGCAATAATAATAATAATAATAATAATAATAATAATAATAATAATAATAATAAGTTTTGTGGCTTCCCATCCCAAGTATTCTCAGAGCTGTGATCTTTTAGCCTGAGTAAAACCAGGTGTTTTTATGAGAAAATGAAAATATATGTATTTATTCTAGTCTAGAGAAGAGAAATAACCAAAAGGCAAGAAAATAGCTTTCCACTATGCAAAACTATGACAGGAAAAAGGCTGTGATTTGAAGCATGAGGCATTTTTTGATTATATTAGAAAAAATACTCCAATTATAAAGTGAAACTAGAACAAGATGGCCTAAATTTCACATTAAAGATTCTAGGAATTAAACGAAAGAATTTCTGATAAAAATCCAGCTAGATCCTGTCTCTTAGGACAAGAAGAATAAATGCACTTTGGACAGTTTTGAGATTAGTGAATATGTACATACTGATTGAAGAGTTCATTTCTTCAAAAGTCAAAGTAAGCAAAGGTTTTCTTTGTACAATGTATTAAGGTACTTTTTATCTAAGTGTTGCCAAACACAGTTCATGTAGAACTGTCCACAGACACAGTGAAAATTACTCCTGTGGGAAGGGATGATAAAACCTGCTTTCAGGAGTATTAATAATCCAGAACATTGAGCTGAAGAAAACACAAATTTAATTTTTTTCCAACTCTTTCTTATTTCCCATTTCTTTTTCTTTTGTGCATCAAACCATACTATACACACTTTCCAACTTACAGTTTTTTTCTACTTGCAGAGGGGAAATAAATGACTGTAAAAATATCTCACTGATTCTATATAGCTTCTTTTTTCTAGAATGTACTCATGCAGTAATAGAGAATGCTTCCAATGGAAGTGTTTCACCATTGAAGGTGAAAATTTTGGTGAGCAGCACAATCTAGAAGAGCTGCAGAACACAGATTGGAGAAAATACCATTTTTAGATAAAAGCTCTATAGCAGAGTAGTCAGAAGGAAATTTATCTTTGTCTTTATAGTAAAGTTAGTTGTGGGAAATGTTCTTCTTTATGCAATGATCTGTTGCTTGATTCTGTAATTAAACAGCCAAAACTGTGGCTAAAACAAAATGGTTTTTATGTTTTGGAACAAAACTTCTGCAAAAGAAAATTTTTATGCTGCTTTCTCTGAAACTCTAAATCATGTTGACACCATAAGGTTGTTTATTTTCATTAAAGATACCAAAAATTTTCGGACTAATAGTAATTGTCATGTTTTCTTATTGTACGATAAGTGCTAAAAGAATATATACTTCAGAATATCAAGGTTTGTTGGTAGGAAAGCCTTTGAAATGAGGATCTATAGAAGTTGTACCTTGTGAAAGGAAGAAATCGTTAAACATGAATTCCAGATGATACTTGCAGTATATTGAGTATACTCAACAGGAATTTGGCAGGCAGCGGGAAAACTTGAGCTTGCTCAGAGTGGGCAGAGTGCAGTTCTGCTCTGATGCAGTCTTGCAGTATCTGCATCAGTTTGGACCCAACTCCAAGCTAATATACTGTGCTCCTCAGTATGACTCCTTAGTATGGCTCAGTGTTATATTAGTGCTTCTGTTCAGTTGCCAGGGAATTCAGAATTGTTGGCAAAGGGAGGCCAATGTTTTTTGTAACACAGACTACAGACATGTTTGAAGACAGAATGTTTGTTTCATTTAGGTCATAACATTCTCGTGAAAGACTTCAGATTTTTAAACAGCTGCCATAATTACTAGTAAATCAACCACACAACTGATAATGTTGTCAAATATGTCAAGATTTATATTTGTATGTACATAAGTTATATTCTGAAAGCAAGTTTGTGGGGATTTTTTAGATTGTTGCCATACTTACCTCTGTTCAGTTTATATATTACGTATTTGGCATTAAGATCTTCTAGTATAATTGAGGACCTTTATTTTATGAATGTAGAAACATCAAGTGTCATCTTCTTTAACAAACTTTTGATTATTCATCACCTTTTATTGTTTAAAATAGTTTTCTTTACTACTGAAAGAGCAGAATGCTGACTGGACATAGAATATTTCCTTTACACAAAGGAGATGTGTGTTTGTTTGATAGCTTTCCGTATATCATACCTTTCCATATATCATTACCTCTTAAGTCATATTGTTAAAGAGTAAGAAGAGTGGAGTTAAAAGCCTAGAGCAAAAACTGCATGGTGGCCTTTCTAAGGAATAAAATTCTAAGGTAGCAGGTCATAAGGAAGAACACTTGTGGTTGCCAACTTCATAGCACTAAACATTTTGCCTACTATTGGTGTTGCCTATGAACATTACACTTTGGAATTCAATTTAGAGTCTGCTCTTGATCCAGATCTTTATCTGATATGAAGAAAAAAGTGCAAGTGGTTTACACTAATGGAACAGAGGCCTCATTATGCCAAAAGTGGTTCCTTATAACTCTTTGTTGCTGCTATACTTAAATATTTCCTAATTTTATTTTTGACTATGTGAAGTTAAAAATAGGCCATTTAAGTCAATAGAGTTGGAATTCATGCCAATAGAAAGGGAAGGGTGTGGTATCATGAATGCCAGTCATCCCACCAAAAATTATTTCTTAATGATTTTTGTTTTCTAAGTATTTTTGTTAACCACATGAGCTACATTGTTCAAAATTTCAAGTTACAGTATGTTATCATCTGCATGCAGTGTAAAGCAAACTGAACATACATTATTTTGTAAGCAGGAAAGAGATTATACTCCTGAGAGAAGCTTATCAAATGTGATTCGATCTATCAATTTTCACAGAGCATCAGAAAGAAAAAAGTTGACTTTTATTTTATTAATTTTACACACAGTAGTCAGACAGCTTCTCATACTTTCTTCCTCTTGTTAAAATCAGCAGGAAAAAAGTAAAAATCCTTTACATGGGGTATGTATATCTATCTATTACTCATCTCAGAATTTAAAACAACTTCAGTTCTCAAGTCTGTGTCAGTTTGGCACTGTCAAAATGTTGGAACTCTACAGCTGTTTAGCTTGAGTACGGTAAATATTTTTAGATGAAATCCAAAAGAAAAGAAATAATCCTGTTTGTTAGATGTTCTACAGGTGTCTTGTTAAGTAACGTACTTTATTGACTTGCTTTTGCATGTTATTAACCTATTTGGGAAGTAGTATAAACTGATCATTATTTCTCTCTTTGATTCCAATATGCCATGGTAAATTATGAAATAAGCAACAGTACATGAGCCATTTCAAGTGAACAGACCAAAGTTAACCATCTGGGAAGTATCTGGAGTGTGATGAAAGGGATGCTCCAGAAAGAGTTTAATATGAGCTGTCATTCCAGCCCTGTCCTGTGCTAAAAAGGAGGTAGAAATACATACATTATGTAATAGGGTTTTATGTGGTCCCTTCTTCAGCATCTTTCTGTCATTTGCAGAGCCCAGGATAGTGGATGATTAGAATGATCACACAGAATCACAGAATCACAGAAAATTATGAGTTGGAAGGGACCCACAAGGATCATCTAGTCCAACTCACCATCTAATACCCATACAGCGACCGAGAGCACATCCCAGAGCGTAACACCACCTAGATCCCTCACAGTCTAGCAGGCCACTCCGAGCCGGAAGGGGCCCAGGGTCATCCAGCCCTACACCCCCCAGCTAGACCATGTCACTAAGCTCCTCATCCAGTCTTCTCTTGAACACCTCCAGGGACGGCGACTCCACCACCTCCCTGGGCAGCCCATTCCAATATGCAATTACTCTCTCTGTGAAAAACCGCTTCCTAACGTTAAGATTAAACCTCCCCTGGTGTAGCTTGAGGCTGTGCCCTCTCGTTCTGGTGTCGTCAGCCTGGAAGAAGAGGTGATTAGAAAATATTAGAGATAAGATCTACATGATGAGAGTCTGCGTGCTGTTCTCCTTCTAACAAGGGTCTGCATTTTTTAAAGATGAATCTATATATCTGGGAAAAGTCTACAATCTTGAGCTGGAAATAAGCCAGCTGCAATGA
>WEKX01012874.1:19758-29906 GCA_013390025.1 Pitta sordida
TCACAGTAGATTATCGAAGCACTTGTGATTGTTTGCCTCTTGTGTTCACCAAGGAAGGTATGCATTTCATTTTAGGAGATATATCTAGGATAAGAATTCAATAGATTTGGAAATATTGATCTCCTTAAACCTAAATTTAACTATATATTATCCATGAGCATAGCTGGATATTTTAGTTCAGGTATGTAAATTAGGAAAATTTGTTTGAATAACAATTATATAATTGAAATATGATTTTATAATAATCTATAATACATTAATAATTATTGTACAATTATAGACATGACAATTAAGTAAAATAATTAATGTATATTATATAAATTATACATAGATGCATAGATCCACAAGAAAATGAAGGCAGAGGTGTTTACAGTTTTAAAGATATGCATGTTACTATGAGCATGTTCCTGCTCTTCAATGCTTTTACCTATTACCCTATTTCAGCCCTTCATCTTCAGCTGTGGAGTTTACCCACTATAATTTTATGACCAAAATGTTATATTGTAATGCAAAATAAGACCATTAATCCTTCAACTGAGGCTTTTTAATTGTATGTCTGCAGAAACATTCTGAGGCACAGCATAGAATAGTAAGTGCCTGGATTTTTATATAGGTATCAGTCTGTTTTAGCTATTTGCCAATACAAAAGTCCTGTCTGAATTTTCTGTCTGACGGATGTACCATAATTAAAATATTCAGTCTTGAACCTATCAAGATCAGTGAAATGACTACCAGTAATTTCAGAGACCTAAATTCTCTCCTGCTCTCCTGGGAAAAGAGTGCCATATGGCAAGCTGACTGCTCTTGCTCAGAGTCCTACCTCAGACAGAGAAAAAAAGGCTATGTGATCAGACACAGATACTCTGCACCTGCTACTTTCTTTTTCAGTATCACTTCAGACTGGAAGCTGCTGTCACAGTTGTCCAGTACAGGAAGTGAGAGAAAGAGAATGACTACCTGTATATCTGCAGTGTCATCACAATCATTTACATTTTCTTCAGAGATAGAGAATGCATAGCTCAGATTTCCTGAAAAAATANCAGGAAGGGGCTTCTGGTGAATGTTTATGTTTCCAAAGAATTCAGCCCATTTCCTCAGTGCAAAATTTCCCTGCAGCTTATCTGAGATGTTTATTTTGTTTGGTTTGCTTTTAGAAATGCAAGGAAAACTGATTGTCAGGTTTATATATTTCCCATAAACATATGAAATATCAAAAAACTGATAATCAATGAGTTTGACACTGTGATACAAAAATATGGCTGTTACTATGAAGTTAAACAGAACAACTGAATGTATATTAGTGGTACTCTGCAACACGTTTCAGAAGGAACAAACAAGCAGCCATCATACATGAATGCGCAGGCACAACTCCAAAAAAGGCAAAAATGGAAACAGAATTAGAGCTGATGTGTTTTCTAAACAGAAGGCTGCTGTGGTTGACTATTACCTAATTTAAACTGTGAGTCATAGAAGGTACCTGGCCCTTACATGCGTCTTGCTGTGTAAGGAGATCACTCATGACTGACTGACACCAAAAAGCGTATCAGCAGAAAGAGCTACTTACTGCCATTAATGCTGAGCCTTGTTCCTTCTGCTGTGATACATGAGCTCTATGGCAGCACTGCTTAGGAACCAAGATATTTGAGAAGGCTGATTTTACAAAGCCCCAGAAAATGTATCCCTTATTATCATTGCACAGTTTTCAAGTGTTCAGTGTTTTTCTCTTTAAAAAAAAAGTTCATATAATTGAAGTGGCTTATTCTTATCTTATAAAATATGTTCTTTGGGAAAATAATTTTATTGCTATTTGAAAGTTGTAAACGTTTGTGGATGAGTGATATGATCTAGATGTAGATGATAGGTTAGTCGGATTATAGGTTGGACTAGATGATCTTCAAGGTCCTTTCCAGCCTTATCTATACTGTGATACTGTGATGAACACTCCAAGAAATAGCAAAAAATATGTCAGATAACAATCACATAAATACAAATGATGAGATTTATCAGATCCCTGAAAAAAATCCAATATGAAACTAAGCTTTCATGAAAACAATAGTTACTGCTGTTTACAGCTACCTGTGGGGAGGTTGCAGCCACATGGGTGTGGACCTCTTCTTCCAGGCTGACGACACCAGAACGAGAGGGCACGGCCTCAAGCTATGCCAGGGGAGGTTTAATCTTAATGTTAGGAAGCGGTTTTTCACAGAGAGAGTGATTGCATATTGGAATGGGCTGCCCAGGGAGGTGGTGGAGTCACCATCCCTGGAGGTGTTTAAGAGAAGGCTCGATGAGGAGCTTAGTGACATGGTCTAGCTGGGGGGTATAGGGCTGCATGATCCTGGGCCCCTTCCGGCTCGGAGTGGCCTGCTAGACTGTGAGGGATCTAGGTTGGTGTTACCGCTCTGGGATGTACTTTCGGTCTCTGCACGGGTGTTAGATGGTGAGTTGGACTAGATGATCCTTGTGGGTCCCTTCCAACTCATAATATTCTGTGATTCTCTGTGTGAAATCTATGCAGAGTTAAAAGAGAAGTCAATACTAGAAGTGAGCAGTATACATTCAACCCCAAGGGCAAACATTGTCAAAAATTCAGGAAAGAATGTGATAGTAGCTTGCCATTATTTATAAACTGTTATAAATACTTCTTTCACAATTCCATCCACACACGAAAAGATCTGTCAAAAGGCTGGCTAATTTAATAAAAGATACAAATGAGTGCTAAGAGAAGAGAGCTATGTCGTTTCCTCTTCATTTGCCATTTCATTCTTCTGGGAAGGTTATACTCATCAACCAACTGTAACAAGATTTAATGTATCCCTCTTAGTGTTTGAGAAATATGTGACACATTTTCTGATTAGAAAGAAAACGAGAAGACCATTTCAGTGAGATACAGATTCCCTGAGGGACAGCGTCTATTAAAACAGTTGACAAAATAAGAGATTTGAAGACCAGAAGCAGAGACACATACACTACATGCCATATGTGCTATTTTTCCTATGAGCAGAATCACCTTGGCAGGAGGCAGTGACAGAACAGCCTTACTGCTACTGGTATGTTACAGACAAAGGGAAGGTTCTCAGCCTGGGCAAAGCCTGCATAGCTGAATTTCAGAGCTTTGAGTTACCCTTGTCTCCTCCTTCTTGTGAGGTTGAATCAGGCATTGAAGCATGAAATTTTTTGTCCAGCAAGGTGAATGTCATATATATTTAGACAGAAATGTAATTTTATCAAGAGTGGCTGATAGTTTCTCTCTAAATAATTTGTTTAAATAATATATGAAATATCATAAGAGATGGAGTTCTCACAGTAGATTATCGAAGCACTTGTGATTGTTTGCCTCTTGTGTTCACCAAGGAAGGTATGCATTTCATTTTAGGAGATATATCTAGGATAAGAATTCAATAGATTTGGAAATATTGATCTCCTTAAACCTAAATTTAACTATATATTATCCATGAGCATAGCTGGAGATTTTAGTTAGGTATGTAAATTAGGAAAATTTGTTTGAATAACAATTATATAATTGAAATATGATTTTATAATAATCTATAATACATTAATAATTANTGAATTTTCTGTCTGACGGATGTACCATAATTAAAATATTCAGTCTTGAACCTATCAAGATCAGTGAAATGACTACCAGTAATTTCAGAGACCTAAATTCTCTCCTGCTCTCCTGGGAAAAGAGTGCCATATGGCAAGCTGACTGCTCTTGCTCAGAGTCCTACCTCAGACAGAGAAAAAAAGGCTATGTGATCAGACACAGATACTCTGCACCTGCTACTTTTTTTTTCAGTATCACTTCAGACTGGAAGCTGCTGTCACAGTTGTCCAGTACAGGAAGTGAGAGAAAGAGAATGACTACCTGTATATCTGCAGTGTCATCACAATCATTTACATTTTCTTCAGAGATAGAGAATGCATAGCTCAGATTTCCTGAAAAAATAGCTCTTTGGTTTTGCCTTGCTGTTGTATTTGAAATGTTTTATTTTTGATGTGTTTCTATTGACTTCAAGGAATTTCAGATTTTGTGCTATTTCTAAAGCTAAGTTATTTTTTAATTCTTCATCTGTATTTTTCTGTTTTGCAGTTCGTAATGTTATCTTGCTTTGAAAAATAGCAAAATATGTCATGATTATGACAGCAGAGTTCTTTTAATAATTACATTTCTATGAACTATATTTCAGTCCTTTTTATATCTTCTTTATAAGTAAGATGCCAATATTACTTATAACTACTCTTAATTTAATGAAAATACCAGAGGGTTAAAATATTTAAATGAAATCTAGTTTTATAAAATTTATTTTTTGTAGAACAAGGTGAATCAATCATATACCATGAACCTTTGAATTTCGTGGGGTTTTGGGTATCCCTAATTCTCACAAAACCTGTTTTCCCCTAAGATAGTTAGCTCATGATTATGCAAATGAGCCCCATCCATCGTCACGCTCTCCTCATCCCTGGAGCACTGGGACAGTTCCCAGGACTGCCTGGTGCCCTGTGACGGCTCAGGATCGTGAAGAGAGTGGCTTCTGACCCTTCCCACCCAGGGAGTCCCTGGATTCTCGGCTTTTGTCACTTCTGTTGTTGTTCCCAGACAAAAATCCCTTCAGGAACCAGTGCTGCCAGCAGGTCCAGAGCCAGTGACTGCCCTCCCAGTAGAACCAAGCAGGGCCAAGTTTTCCACCAGTGTTTATTCCCTGGTGGGCCTCTGCTGGGGCTATCAGAGTTGTTGGTGGGGGGTGTGTTTTTAAACTCAGCTGTGTTTAAACATGGCTGAGGAGCCATGGCAGTCTGACAAACCTGGCGCAACTTGGCGAGGTGGCCTGAGACACCATTTGCTTTCCTGCTGCCGCAGGCTCCATGGATGCCAGAGAAGACTCTGGTTCCCAGTCCTGCTTGCAGGGGACAAGTGCCGTGGCTGTGATGGCAGCAGGCTCTGTGCAGTGGCCGTCAAGTGATTGCTGTGGCGATGCTTGTGGGTTACCAGTGCTGCACTTCTACTCACTCATGAGTGCTGGCACCAGCGCTGCCACTTCTGAGCTGCCAGTGTTGCACTGCACAGTGCCATGGCTGTGATGACAGTGGGTAGTGAGCAGTGGATGGCAAGAGAAGTGGCCACTGCTGTGGCAACCCTTGTGAACCAACATCACTACAGTCTCGTAATAACCTCTGCTTTTTGGCTATCCTCCCACCATAAATGTCTCTGGCTACACTCCTGCCATATTCACCACTTTTTGGGCTACATGCACCAGGCACTGCTTTGTACCCAGCACCTCCACAGCACCCTGCACCACCATGGCACCCTGTGTTGTCATGCTTCCTTCGCACGGCAGCTTGCTTAATAAACCCACCATTTTATTAATCTTTCTAATCTTATAATAGAACAAGCTTCGGGTCGCCCCCCCACCAGAGCTTGCCAAGCTGGAGCAGCCCCTAGGCACTCACACACACTCATGCTGAGTGAGTCTGGCCCCTAGGCACCCCTGCCCAGTGCTCACCAAGTGAGACTGGCCCCTAGGCACCCCCATGCAGTGTTCACCGAGCAGGGATGGTCCCTAGGCACTGCCCAAGTGCTCCAGGGCTGAGCAGGGTGATGCAATGAGCAGGGCTTATTTGCATATTCATAACCTGCTTATCTTCCTGGAGCACTCTGCACATGCACAGACGTGAATACATCGTGAAGAATGGAGCTGTCTTTGCAGAGTAGAAATCATAGATGTACTGAACCTGCAAGATAAGAACCACTAAGTACTGAGGGTTTACTGTAGTATTATTTTCTGAAATATATTACTTAAATCAGTATCAGAGAATCACATAATCAATTAGATTGGAAAAAACCTCTGAGATCATCAAGTCCAATCTTTGACCTAACACATCTTTGTCATCTAGACCATGTCACAAAGTGCCACATTGTTATGGTTTAGGGGTTTTTTTGCAGCTCGGGCAGCGAGGCGGTTAACAGCTCAGTTCNCAGTCTCTTTCTAAATACTTCCAGGGGTGATGGCTCTTGTCCTACTGGTGATTGCCTGGGAAACGAGACCAATACCTACCCGGCTACAATTTCTTTTCAGGTAGTTGTAGAGGGCAATAATGTCACCTCTGAGCCTTATCTTCTCCAGGATAAACCTCAGCTCCCTCAGCTGCTCTGCAGGATTTGTGCTCCAGTCACAGAATCACAGAATATTATGAGTTGAAAGGGACCCACAAGGATCATGTAGTCCAACTCACCATCTAACACACATGTAGAGACTGAAAGCCCATCTCAGAGCGGTAACACAACCTAATTCCCTCTCAGTCTAGCAGGCCACTCCGAGACGGAAGGGAACCAGGACCATCCAGCCCCACACCCCCGAGATAGACCATGTCACTAAGCTCTTCATCGAGTCTTTTCTTAAACACCTCCAGGGATGGTGACTCCACCACCTCCCTGGGCAGTCCATTCCAATATGCAATCACTCTCTCTGTGAAAAACCGCTTCCTAACATTAAGATTAAACCTCTCCTGGCATAGCTTGAGGCCATGCCCTCTCGTTCTGGTGTCATCAGCCTAGAAGAAGAGGTCCACACCCATCTGGCTGCCACTTCCCCGCAGGTAGTTATAAACAGCAATGAGGTCACCTCTGAGCCTCCTCTTCTCCAGGCTGAACAATCCCAGTTCCTGTAGTCGCTCCCCATAGGGCCTGCCCTCCAGTCCCTTCACCATCCTCGTTGCCCTTCTCTGGACCCTCTCGAGCAGCTCAATGTCCCTCTTAAACTGGGGAGCCCAGAACTGCACACAGTACTCAAGATGAGGTCTGACCAGCGCCGTGTACCCTTCACCATCCTCATTGCTTTTCTTTGGACACAATCCAGTACCTCAACACCCTTCCTAAATTGGCTCAGGCTAGACACAATACTCAAGGTGAGATGTCACCAGTGCCGAGTACCAGGAAGGAAACATTTCCCTGGTCCTGCTAGCCACACTATTCCTGATACAAGCCAGTATGTCATTGGCCTTCTTGGTCACCTGGGCACACTGCTGGCTCATGTTAGGTTTCCTGTCAATCAGTATTTCTGGGTCGCTTTCTACCTGTCTGCTTTCCAAACACTCTCTCCAGCCTGTAGTGCTGCTGGGGGTTGTTTTCGCCAATGGGCAAGAGCCTTGACCCTGTTGAACCTCATGCCGTTGGATTCTGCACATCTATCTAGCATGTTCAAGTCCCTTTGCAGAACCCTCTTACCCTCCTCCAGATCTAAGCTCCCCGCATAACTTGATGTCATCAGCAAATTTGTTAATGCTGGACTCGATCCCCTCATCCAGATCATCAATAAGGATATTAAACAGGACAGGGCCCAACATTGATCCCTGGGGAACACTATTGGTGACCCACCGCCAACAGGATGTGGTACCATTCACCATCACTCTCTGAGTCTGGCCATTCATCCAGTTCTTGACATATGGAAGGGTACATCTGTCCAAATCATGGGCTGACGGATCTTCCAGGAGTATGCTATGAGAGATGGTGTCAAAGGCTATGCTGAAGTCCAGAATACCACAAATGAAATATTGTAAGGCATGATATTGTTATGATTTTATTATTTTATACATTGTGTCAGTGTTAACTTGATGGATACAACATAGGTTTAGATCAGCTTAATAAAACTAACAACAAAAAAATCTAGGCCAGCATATATTTCAAATTCATTATGTAATTGAAAAAAACATTTTATCAAATATTAGTTGAATAGTGTAAAATATTTAGGTGAAAGCTGCTAATGAAGACAAACATTTAGTAAGTATGTAAGCACAGAAAGTTTAGATACCCATATTTCCTTTACATAAACATTACTTTTTCTAAGTAAAAACAGAAACCCGATGCAGCTCAACCTTGCAAATTTACAAAAGCCCTCAAACCAAACCAAAAATCCTCCAAACTCACCAGAAAACCTCAAATCCAAATCACTGCGATCAACCTTAACAGTAGGCTTAATCTTGAAGATATGCAGCAACATGGATTTAGGAAAGTCACATAAAACCTAAAGGACAAGAAAATTCTGTGAAAATACTAAAGCATAGATAGTTCTATTTAAGTATATCTTCAGTTACAGGAGATGCAGAAGCTCCCTGTAGCAGCTCTTAGAGGGAGTTTTGTTTCAGGCAAGTAAAGTCTTCCCTCAAGCTTTGAGTTGAGAACAGAAACCTGCAATTTATCTCCCAACTTGCCCCTGACTTATTTCATTTTTTCTTCAGAGAACCCCACATAAGAAGCAATGAGGGGACTCTCCTGGCTTATGTGTACTGTCCATCTGAGATGCAAAATGCTTTGAAATTTCTCAAATATAATGTATGAAATAAACACATGAAAATTCACCAAAATTTCCATGAGATAAAGAAAAATAAAAAGAAAGAAAATAAGAAAGAAATTAAGTCTGTGGTATAACACAGAAATGTTTGCTGACTAGTCTACCATAGCTTTGCATAAAAATGATAAGGACTTTTTCATTTGAAACATTCCTTACAAGCAGAACTATATTTTTCATATCTCAGTTAAAATGAATAGAAATAAAGAGAAATTTATTTACTTGTGCATATAATCATACCAGTCTTCGGTTTTGTTTTTGAAGCACCACCCCCAGTTATTATAATTTTAAGAATCTCAGAAATGCCACAATTCCCAGTCAAATAAATTTGCAATATATTTGGATTCCTGCAATAATTAATCCTAAAATGTCAAAACCCAACTAATTTATTTTCTGATATTTTTTTCCTGTCAAAAAATTGAGAACATAAATATCTTATGAAACTTTTATTATTAAGTTATCCAAAATTCAACTTAGCACTTGAAGCACCTTATGTGTCTCTTGTCCAATTGACATATCAATGTGACTCTAACATATCCTTTCTCTCTCCATCAGAGTATCTGTAGTGAAATTTAGGTCAGCTGTAACAAAAAGTTTCTGCTTTCCTGAGCCATAAGATCTGTTCATTCTATTGAGAATAATGTCATGCTCTTGTGAGTTGCAGAAAGAAAACCTGTCCTTTTTCTTTTTCCCTTGGGTTTTTATTCACTCTTTCATTCTATATGCCTGTATTTCACATTATAATACCCAAAACATTAACAGAGATACAGAGATATGTAAACACTCAATGCAATTCAATATAGTACTCCTTTGTTCTCTCTCTTCTCTGAATAGGCAAACTCTTCAACTGGTACCTCTGAAATAAGAGTCAGAATCAAGACTATCAAATGTTTTACTACTACTACGTAAAATACACATTTGAAGAACCAAAGAATAATTACTTAGATTCATTTAGGTCATCCACCAAAAATATTAAAATTAGATCTGCATGTGTGCAGTTGTTTTTGTAGGTAACAGTTAGACTTATAAAGTGAACGTATTTATATACTAACATGTTCAGTACAGTAAGAAATTTCTTATACAGTTATACCTCGTCCTTCGCGAGGAATGGGACAGGCCATGGGCCTCGCAAAAAGCTAAATTCACAAAGAAGTGCAGGTCGTTAATATGCATGCAGGCCACGCCCATTGCCCCACCCCCAGGTGCTCAGGAGCGCTGCGAGCATTTCTCTGAGCACGGAGGAGCAAAGGGAACTATTTCTGAGACCCCTCTGACTTGGAAGACATCCCATCCCCCCCTGAGAATCCTCGGGCCTCTCCACGGCACTGCGACCGCACGCTCACAGCCCAAACCCTGCGCTGCTGCTCCCGCCCGCTCCCAGCCCCAGCGTTTGCACCCACCGTGCGCCGCCTGTCTCACTCCGCATGCTGCCCGTCCTGCATCGCCTGTCCCGCGCACAACCTGTCCTGCGCGCCGCCAGCCCCACGCGTTGGCCCAGCAGCACCATGCGGCGCGGGGGGGNAATTCTGAAAGAATATATTTATATATATTCTGAACTAATTTAAAAACACAGTAATTATGAGAATAATACTAAAGTTCTTTTACTTTTAATGTAATGTTTGTGTATATAATTTTATTACTTGTAATAAAAGTGGATGTTGTGTACTTGGACCTTAGCAAGGCATTTGACACGGTTCCCCACAATAAGCTTTGGGAGAAACTCGTAAAACACAGACTGGATGGAACCATCTTGTGCTGGGTTACCAGCTGGTTGGAGGGACAGGCTCAGAGGGTGCTGGTGAA
>WEKX01012876.1:10668-29927 GCA_013390025.1 Pitta sordida
TAGCTAGGAAACCTGGATCATCAGTCATCAAGGCAAAAACTTTGTAAGAAATGTCTGTCCATTTTGTTCACAGATGTCCTGTATTGTACTTGTGGGGCATTACTGTCTGGTTTTTTTCCAGACCATGAATTAATCTTGATCTTTTCATATTAGGAAGTGACAAATGCCATACTCTAGGCAGGAATTATTTGCTATGTGTGGGAACTGAAGGACATTCAGTGGCATCAATGTGCTCTAAAGAATCCCTAGATAGTGAAATAACACTGCTCAAGATAGGACCATGCGTCTTCTACATGAAAACTGCTGTTTGAAATATGTTACTGGAAGCAATTTATCATAGTTCAGGTTTGTCATGGAAAACACATGCTTTATGATTTTTATTTTGCAAGTTACTAAATGAAACTGAATTTTCAGGGGGAGTTTTCTCAGAAGACTGCATTGTCCATTTGACCACATCTGTTTAATTTTGCTACATGACTGATGTTTGTGTTGTTCCTTACTAAGGGCTTCAGATCAGGTAGAATTTGTAATTTTTATTTTCTTTTTATCCGCATATGCTCAGTTTTAAACTCAGATTTATCTCATATTTAAGATTGTCTTTTGTTTGTGCCTGCTTGCCTCATGAGAACATCTCTGAGACTCTTACAGGTGTCATGTAGTTCGGAATAATTCTAACAAATCTGTTCTGAATTGACATGTATAACGTTAGAGATTACTTTGTGCGTGTTTTCAGGTTTTTCTTTTTTTTTCATTCCCACACTGTGATTGGTACAAGCTTGATATTAAGTAACATAACAAACTAGAAGCTGTTGACATCTTATGTTTTCATTGCTAGCAACTATTGTTTGTTTAAGATTTATCTCCTGCGAGGAAGGGATTGCTTTAGAGAAGTACACTTGCCTTCACTAGCCTAACAATTGGTAATCTGTTCCAATGTGGGTGTGTATGCACACTCTTCTCTGAAGTGTTTTCTCAGTCCTGAGGTTCCCTATGGTAAGTTCCCAGATGGGAAAAGGAAGTGTGGTTTCAGCAGAAACTGATCTTTTTCTGAATGACAATTTAGTGCCTGACCTTTCTTTCAAGCTCACCAGACTTAGGAGGAATTTCCTCTACTGCATTGGTTGGAATAAGCACTGTCTAAACTGCAATGCAGTAGTGGTCAACTACGGACACCATTTCAATTCTTGAGTCAGTACTGACTTCACAGTCCTCTTTGCATGGACACATAGACTATTTTTGGATCTAAATAAGAAGAAACATAGTTTATTACTTCTCAAAATGGAGTAAATAAAAGCTGTTTAAATCAACTGGCTCTTGCTGTGTGAGGAGCTGGTTCTGCTTGCTTCACTGACTAAGTTATGGTGGTGTTCTGTGCCTTTCTGGGCACTTTGGAAATGCCAAAACAGTTCACTGAACTCTAGTCAGAGTTGGGCACATCTATTGAAGCATAGGGATTGCATACATGTGACCAGCAGCATAAATCAATGTGGAGAACACTATTTGTTATGAGAGGCAAACAGCACATCTTAACTGTTGAATCTGAAGTTCTCTGGAGTGATGCCTGCAAGCAAAACTGAATTTTTTCCACAGAAATCTGGACGCATTTTCTGTGGAATTTGGTGAGATGCACCAAACATGGAACATGAATTTAATGTTTGTAGAAAGCTTTCTAAAGCAGACGGCCTGAGGAAGTACACTGAAGCCAATTTGTTCCATCTTTTGGTTCTGTCCTCCAGACCTACTCCATTTGGCACATGGAAGTGGATGTGCAGAATGCTTCCTCACTTCTGTTCAGTGCAGAGAGAAAGGAACATGCTGTGGCCTCTCAGTAGTAGCTGGAGTAGCAACCATCTCACTTTTAACACCTACACGTCTCCTTCCTTCCCTTAACCAGTTCTGGTGAAAGGCTTTGTGTCTGCAGCAGGGAGAGAAAGTGAGCATTACAAAATAGTGTTCCTGTTCTTCCTCTGTCTCCCTCCTTCTTTCTCTTGTAGAAGTGATTTCTGCTTCTGCATATTTTGAAGTCCCTGTGACAGGCTAGGTAAAGCAGGAAGCATTTTCTGCTGCTCTGTCCCAGCCTACGAGAAGATTTGCTTTTCATCTTGGGTGTGACATGCTCCAGGGTCCTGAAAGAAGTATTTCTGTCTCAGCATTGAAAAGATTGGGCTGTTTTGTTTTAAATGGGGAATTACATGTTTTTTCTACATTTTTAATAAGCCAAAATCGGCCTGTAGCTGTTATAACTTAGTGAACTCTGTGTTTGTCTCTGTCACAGTTACTTCTCTGAATGTGAGTTATTTCCTTGTTGGGGATGCTTCAGCATAATATAAGCTCCTGTCAGCTCTGTAAAATGTTCAACAGCACATGATGACACTTGTGCAGCTAAGCACAGAACCTACTCATCTCGAGGACATCCACTGTCGTCTCTCTGTTTTAGTAAAGCCATGGTTCCTGGTTATCCAGACAATATCTGTAGGATATACAAATGAATAGATGTAAATCCAGAAGGTTTTGTTCTGATTATATTTATTCATATAACACTATAGATATCCTCTGAACTACAACATCATTTTAGGGTGAGGGTCAAAGGACCTGATTCTGAGTATTTTCAGTACAAGAAAATCCACTATAATCTGGCCAAAAGTTCTAGTGTTTAACTGCCTCTCCTCTAATGTATGCCTGTTATGTTCTTCTGTATGTTTTGAGGAAGATTGCCCTTACTCACTATCTTGTAAGACTAATTCATGAGTTTCTCAAACCTTGACTTATCAGGGGGGTTTTCTGCTCTTTCACTCATTCTAATGACTCTTCCCTAACCTATTTAATTCTATTGTCTGCACATTGAACACTCTTCGGGAACATCAGGACAAATAATAGTAGTGCAATGGGATTATTCTTGTGTCAACCTCAGATACCATTATTCTTTCTTTTAGAAATTGGCAATTCCTTAATTTCCAAAGCGGACATTAGCCCTTTCAGGCTATGACTGATCCTTGTAGATGCTTCATGCAAATTAAGTTACCATGTCCAGAAGCATTTCCAGAGGCGTTATTTTCCAGGGCAAAAAATAACTGTCATCTTTTTAGTTTCTAGGTGCAAATGTGCACATGCTTGTGTTTTGTTAGGCTTGCTATGCATTAGCTGTCTTCAGAATAGTCAATGTTGCTGCAGTTTGCTCTCCAAGAAGCCTGGTGCACATCTGGGCACAGGATTATCTTCCACAGATTTGGTCAAGTAGTCTATTCCATGTTAGTATTCCATGTTACTGGATGTCTAGTAATGTATCAACAAGCTGTGTTTTTAATTTTTTGAACTCTATTCTTTTACTGTTTCTGATTATCTTGGGCTTCCTTGGGGTGGGTGCTCTTAAATTCAGACAGTATGACTATGTCCCATGGGATCACACTAGAAATGCGTCACTCAGTGAAAGCACCTTATTTACAGGTATATCCAGAAGCCCATAGATCAAATAGAAATACACAGTTTTGAAAGTGCTGTGTTGATGTTGGATTCTTCTTATGGATTAAACAAAGTATCCTACAGTGCCAAACTGAATGTATTCCAGAAGACTAAGAATATTACATTAAGACATACTTTTTTACACCTAGTTTAAGAACAGTAAGTCTATTGTGTATAGATGGGATGATTGGCATTCATTGTGTAATTTAATGTAGTTGTTCATAATCAAATCTCTCATCAGCTATTTCACTATATCAAAATTATTTTCTTCACAAAAACTGCTTCAGGCTGACAGGTCTGTAATTGCATATTTAGTGCATCAAACTTGTCTTTTGTAAATATTGACATAGCAGTTCTGTTCTTGCTGTTCCTGTGAACTTTTCCAATTCCAGTTTTTAAAACCTCAGTGACAGTAAGCATTACCAGTTTAGCCAGTACCTGTGCCATCTCTTCCAGCGTGCCTGTATGCAAGTTATCCAGCTTTGCTGATGTGAAAGTGTCCAATTAATAGTTGCTGTTTAACATCTTTTTGAGTTACTGTTGGAATGGAAACTATTTCATCATCATCATAAGAATGTTGTTTACTTTTTCTCAGACAAATGCTTGTATTAAACTTCTCCTGCTTTTCTTTGTTATTGTCAGGAATGCTACAATTTCCATCTAATGGATTTTTTTTCCCAGCAGGACACCTTTAAGACTGTTTACTTAATTCTAGTTACTATCTTCTCTTTCTGTTTTTTTTTTTTTTTGAAACTTACATAATTTTTCAGTATTAATTCCCAGAAACAATCTTGTTTTGAGGGGACAACCGACACCCTGTTAATGAGGTGAGATGATTTTAATCAGGCTGCAAAAGATGAATTAGTATCTTTTGTGTAAGCAAAATAAACCAGCCTAAGTAATTTTCAATATGAGCATCCTGCTGAACTATTTCTTTCATACAGGCAGGTTTTACTTAAATCTAAACATGGAGGTAGACTTGGGACCTTAGACATTCATTTTGGACTGAGAAGAGCTTTGCTAATGGGGGAGCCTGTTTTACTGAGTGTAAAGAACTGTAAAGAAGTAAGTAATTATTAGGTTTCTGATTCATAAGTGCCTAGGGTAGGGGCAAAGCTCATGAATTTTTTTCTGATATAAACAGGGGAAACTACCAAAAGGAGAATCATCTAGATTTCAGTTTCAAAAGTTGGCCTTTCTAAGATCAGGACTTTAAAAGTTTCTCTTTGTTGGACTAGATGATCCTGTGTGTTCCATCTAACTCAGAATAACCTGTGAACCTGTTTGTCTTTATCCCTTTGTCATGGTTTAACCCCAGCCAGCAGTCAAGACCCACACAGCCACTCTCTCACTCCCCCACCATTGGGACCAGGAAGAGAATCAGAAGGCAAAACCGGGAAAACATGTGAGTTGATATAAAGACAGTTTAATTGGGAAAGCAAANATGGACCATAAAGATCATGTAGTTCCAACTCCCCTGCCACGGGCTGGTACACCTTCTGTTAGACCACATTACTCAAAGCCCGATCTAGCGAGGTGTTGAGCCATCTCTCCAGGAGAGCAGGAGCCATCACACATAACAATTATTTGAAAAGAGAAATGCTATCACTTCAAATGTCCTCCCACCTTTCTCCTTCTTCCCCTCACTTCATATACTGAACATGATGTCATGTGATCTGGAATATTGCTTTGATTAGTTTAGTTCGCCTGTCCCAGCTGTCTCTCCTCCCACCCTCCTGTGCACTCCCAATGTCTTTGCTGGCGCAGCAGTACGGAAAGTAGAAAAGGCTTTGGCTGCCTGCATGCTCTGCTCAGCAATAAGAAAAACATTTCTGTATTATCAACCTTGTATTCAGCACCAATCCAAAACACAGCCCTATACCAGCTGTTATGAAGAAAATTAACTATACCCTAACAATAACCAGCACACCCTTTGTCACTGGTGACTTCAAGTGAAAAAGAGATATAGCTTGTAAGAGCAAGTTAATAGTTTGTATATATCTGAATTTTTGTCTATAATCTGAAAGTTTATTTCTGTATGTTCCAAATGAATTCTGCAGGTTCAATTTACTAGTCTAGCAGCTTGCATCTTAAAACCTGTTTGCAGATCTGTTGGAGAGCAAGAATGATGAATGTGGTCAGCACTTCCTTATGGGAACTGTATAAAAATTGAGTCTCTTTAGCTTTCTGGGTCCTAGAACATAGAATAGTTTGGGATGGACCATAAAGATCATGTAGTTCCAACTCCCCTGCCACGGGCTGGTACACCTTCTGTTAGACCACATTACTCAAAGCCCGATCTAGCCTGGCTTTGAACACTTCCAGGGGTGGGTCATCCACAACTTCTCTTGGCAACCTGTTCCAGAGCCTCACTACCCTCACAGTAAAAAATTTCTTCCTAATATCTCATATAAATCTACTCTCAGTTTAAAACCATTCCCCCTTGTCCTGTCATTACATGTCCTTGTTAGAAGTCCCTCATCAGCTTTCCTGTAGGAACCTTTCAGGTCCCCTTTGAAGGTACTGTATGTAAGGTCCCCCCAGAGCCTTCTCTTCTCCAGGCTTAAGAAATGCAGCTCTCTCATCATCCTGTCTTCATAGGAGAGGTGTTCTAGCCCTCTGAGCATTTTTGTGGCTTCCTATGGATCTGCTCTGACAGGTCATAGGTTCTTCCTGTGCTGGGGACCCCTGAGCTGCATGCAGTGCTCCAGATGAGTCTCGTGAGGGCAGAGTAGAGGGGAAAAATTACCTCCTTTAATGTGCTCACTATGCTGCTTTTGGTACAGCCCGAGACACAGTTGGCTTTCTGAGCTGCAAGTGGACATTCCTAGGTCATATTGTTCTTTTCATCTACCAGAACCCCCAAAGCCCTTCTCCTTGGAGCTATTCCCAATCCATTTTCTGGCCAGCCTGTATTTGTGCTAGGGATCGCCCCGACCAAGTAGCAGCTCCTTGCACTTGGCTGTGTTGAGGTTTGTGAGGTTCACACAGGCCTACTTCTCAAGGTTGTCAGGGCCCTTCTGAACAGGATCCCTTCACTTCAGTGTGTTGGCTGCACCACACAGTTTGTTGTTGTTGACAAACTTTTTGAGGGTGCACTCAATCCCACTGTACATGTTGTCAACAAAGATGTTATGTCATGCTGGTCTAAGTAAAAACCCCTGAGGAGCATGATTTGTCAATGCTCTCCACTTGGACATTGACAAGTTAACCATGGCTCTTTGTGTGTGTCCATCCATCAAATCCATTCTCTCCAGTTTTGAGACAACGTTGTCATGTGGAACAGTGTCAAATGCTTAGCACAAGTTCAGGTAGACAGTGTCAGTTGCTCTTCCCTCATCCACCACCTCTGTAATTGTCAGAGAAGGCCTCTGGATTTGTCAGGCATGATTTACCCTTTTTGAAGTCATACTGGACTTCATCAGTCTCCTTCTAATATTCCATGTGCATTAGTATAGTTTTCAGGAGGGTCTTCTCTGTGATCTTGCTGGAAACTGAGGTGGGACACTCTGCCCTGTAGTTTTCTGTGTCTTCCTTTATTTTCCTTTTGAAAATATGGGTTATATGTTCCCTTTTCCAGCCAGTGAGAACTGCACTGAACTTCCATGACTTTTCAAATATGATTCATAGTGGCTTAAATACTTCCTTGACCAGTTCCCTCAGGAGCTGTGGATATGTTAGCTGGTCCCATGGGCTTGTGCACCTTCAGGATCCTCAGATAGTGTTGAACCTCTTCTTCTACAGTGAGTGGACTACATTCTCCCAGTCCTTGTCTTTTCCTTCTGCAACTTCTGCTACTTGGGCAGTATGGCTTGAACTTTTGCCAGTGAGGACTGGAGCAAGTGTTATTGAGTACTTCAGCCTTCTCCATGTCCTAGGTAATCAGGTCCCCACTTCCCTTCTGGACAGGGCCCACATTTTCACAGGTTCACAGTTTCACAGGATATTCCGAGTTGGAAGGGACCCACAAGGATCATCTAGTCCAACTCCCAAGCGAACAGCCACCCAGGGATCGAACCCACAACCTCAGAGCCATGGGCACCACGCTCCGTCCATCTGAGTAATTACATTATTGTACTTAACTGTAGTGTAATGTAAATACATTACTACTGTCACCAAAAATTGTCTTGCACTTACTTACCAGTCTGTTCCTTCATTTACGTAGAGAAGCTTTTCTTACTGCTTTTTATGTACTTGGCTGGATTTAATTCTATCAGGGCTTTTGCTTTCCTAGCCCGATCTGTGGTTGCCTCCACCACCTGTAGGCTTCCTGTTTGTGTTTGAGTACATCCAAGCAGAACTCCTGACATTTTTGCCCAGCCTGCTCTTTCCTGCGAGGCATTGCCCCTGAACTTGAAGGTGATCCTTGAATATCAACTAACTTTCTTGGTCCCCTCTTTCATCCATGGCTTTACTCCATGGTACTCAACCAAGAAGATCCCTGAAGAGGTCAAAGTCTGCTCCCCTGAAATCCAGGTTAATTAGCCCATTGTCCTTGTTGCCCTAAGGATCTCGAACTTCAGCATTTCATGGTCATTGCAGAAAAGATTGCCCTTGAGCTTCACATTCCCACCAGCCCCTCCTTGTTGAGAACAAGAGCCAGCACAGCATCTCTCCTCGTTGGCCTGCCTGTCTGTCACTTCTGGCACATGGATTGCTATGCCCTGCTGTGTTGTCCCTCCAACAGATGTTGGGGTGGTTGAAGTTCCCCGTGAGGACCATAATATGTGCATGTGCTTGGATCTGTCTGTAGAGGATCTCATCATCTCGGTTGTCCTGTTTGAGGGGTCTGTAGCAGACTACGACTATAATATCACCTGTGAAGAAATAATCTGTATTTCCTTTTGTCTACCAAGTATAGAAAATAGAAGGTTGTGACTTGCTTTGGTGGGCTCTGCAGAGCAAGTATATTTCCACATTCTCTGAAGATCTGTTTTAAGAAGGAGGGGTAGAGTGTCTCCAGAGGTCTTTTGGAGAGTTTTTTAAGATCTTAAGGATTTTTTAAGTTTCTGAAAGGTCATTCACATTTTGGTAGAATCTGTTATACAAAAATGAAATACTGTCACTGTCAAGTCCGAATTACTACATATGGTAACAGGTAACCTTTCATTGCCATGTGATCTGGGAGACTTGAGTAACTGTGTACTGTAATTATATGACTCTTGCCTTATGATTGAAGTGATCGCATAGCTATTTATATCTGGCAAAACTGTGATAAGTTTTTATGTTTTTATGTTTTTATGTTTTTTTGAACCACAGCAGAGTGGTTCAATTTGTCTTAAATGGATTTACAGACTAAGTTTCCGTAGTTTCATCATCATTATTATACCATGTGATATGTGGCCCATTAAAAAAAATTATAATTTTGTTTCTTTAAATTATGTGCATCAGTTTCCAGGTGATCCAGATTTGTTGTTAATGAGAATGCCACATTTGACGGCAAATTCTCGAAAACCCTTGAAACTTACCGGTCAACTCATTTTCTTTCTGTTTGAAAGTCAGTGGCACAAGTACATCCTTATGCTTTTATTCTACTAAATTCTGCATTGTATCAGGAGATAAAATGATTTGAGCCTATCAATAACTTCTTAGCAACTCTTTAAAGCACCTGAATTAAATACTTTCCTATTAGCTAGTCCATGGTTTATCTGCAAGCTTTATTTTGAATGAAGGTATAAATTGGGTTTATAGTATTTGGTAGACATAAATTTGTGATAAAACTGTAAAAATTATGATTGTTTTGCTTACAACGCTTGGGTGTGTAATTTGTGCAGTCTTTTGTGTGTGTTTGTGAGAAAATTAATAGCTTCTCAGGATACAAACAGATGTATTAATTTCTATACTCTGAAAAGGACTGAACAATGGAAAAGGGACTCCGTGCAAGCAGGGTACAGCTGCATTAGTGGGAAAGCAGAAGAGGGCACTGCACAGCTACCTGATGGCTCTGAGTGCTGGTGCTCCTCTGGCGAGCCGCTGCAGCTCGCTCCCCACTGTGCTTCAGTTTTGTTATCCGTGGGGTGTAGAATTATAGCATTTCTAGAGGAGCTTACTGTTGCAGGTGTCTTCGCTGACACTGGCTTCTCAAGGTTCTCTGTTTGGGAGAGGTGGTGTCTTGAAGCTAGAAATTTTTTGGAGGTGTGTGACAGGGTTCTGCTGCGGCAGTGAGCAGTAGATGGCAGTGCTGTCCTGTTGCAGTGCTTGAGGAGGAGTCATCGGAAATTTAAATCCTGAGAAACATGCACTTCACTAAGTCTGCTGCTGAAATAGTTAGGATATATACTGTTCTACCTAAAATTAGGTTAGTTCTCTTAAGACAATTCTCCCTGTAGGCATTTGGAGAAGACAGGAGGTCCTATGTGTGTATAAACAGATACCAAGTGCATGTGTATTCTTCAGTGATCTGTTTTGTACATAATTCAGACATAAAAGAGCTTAATGCTAGTATGGTGCCATTTAATCCCATTGCAAATGTAATGAGAAGTTACTGTGATATGTGTGCTTTTCCAGCTTTTTTTTTTCTCAAGGGGATATACTCACCTTCTGCCGAAAAAACTCATGGTTTGTGATGCAAAGTTCATTCCTGTAAATCTCCCACTTCCCCATATTGAAATATCTCTACAATCTGAAAACTTGATGACTCATAGTGTATCAGTCTTTTGAGTCATAAGTCAGGGCCCATCTCTCTTGGCCTTTCTAGTACAAGAAATCTCTGTGGAGACTTTTTTTATGTTTATCCGTGAGTACACTATGAACGGAAGGACTACTTGATCACTTTTATTCTGTCCTAAAGAGTAATCTGAGTGCAGAAAAGTTTTTTCTGTCCCTCACCCTCGTTGCTGTTGTAGTGTTTGTTTTGTTGGAATATTAATTGTATTTAATCTATGACTAAAAAATGGTTATTACAATTGGCCTTCTGGTGGCATGGTAGCAGAAATTACCCCAGACTACTTAATCTCTGCAACAGTCTGAACTTGTACCTCTTCTGAAGTTTTTAATGCAGATATTTAAATTTTAAAACTATTGTAAATTTCCAGAAGGACTGAATTAGAAGAACCTGAGGACTGTAGTGTAACTTTTTTACAGTTTTATTTCAGTGATGCACCACACTATAGTGGTTGTAACTTCATAAGTGTACTCTTGTATGATTTTTCAAGTTAGACTGAGGGTTTAATTGATTCTGTTTGCAACTTTAGTTTGAGTGATTTTTGTTTGTTTTTGTGCAGATTTAGAAGACTTTTGTGGGTCCTTTAAAGTAATTAAGGAGTTTATTTTTCTACAATATTTTAATGAAACTTTATATTAAGGGTGCACTATTTTATGACAGGTTGTTCATGTTAACATACTAGTTTTGTTTTTTGAGAATAAGAAAATTACTAACATCAGGTTGTAAAAGTTTAAAATACAGTCTTAACAGTTGTTTAACTTCCATTGAGCTGCTTGTGGTGATGGAAATAAATTTTGCCACTTGTCTTTTTTTTAAATTTACAAAGAAATAAAGGAGCTAGGATTGTGATGTTGCCCAAATGTGTTCTATATGAATACCACAATAATGGTATAAGATCATAGAATATCCCGAGTTGGAATCATTGAAGTACAACAATATTTTAGGCTGCTTTCAAAAGATTAGAGAAAAAAACTTAAATGGTAAGATGTCAGTTTTCAAAGATGTGGCTTGTATCAAAATGGTTGTTAAAACCTGCCTTTGCTTCCTGTCTTGATATGTCTTCAGTATCAGCAAATCAGCTTCATACTATAGTTTTTCTGGAAAGACTAAAGACTGTTGTAAACTTTTACATCATAAAAAGAAAACAGAATTAAATAGGAAATACAGTTTCAGTAGTGAAAAGGCTGGGAACAGTATAATGGGCAGAAGCCCAGTATTAGTAGATATGTCATAGGGAAAAAAAAGCGGTGGATTTGATGATAAAGGTAAACATATTGTGCAGATTGTTAAATTGGTTACATAATGTGCTACATTAAGTAAAAATCGTAAGACCTTTTGAAGGTCAGTAGTTAAAAAAGCACCCCAGAAACTGTCAGAAGAGAACTTTGCTGGAAAAAAGCCCACAGTAATCATTAATTTTTCTTTTGAGTGGATGAAGCTTTGACAATTTAAAGTCTGCAGTGTGCAATATAGTATCTTTTGTACCTTTTTAAGCTGTGTCATGGAAAGCCATGTTTTGTTTTTTGGAAGCAGGAAGAAATTGGCTTTACTTTTAGTTTCTGCATAGCCAGACTTACTCTTAGGTTTGTAATATTTAGAGGAGTTCAATAGGGGGCCCTTGGTGCTTTGATCTAATGCCATGGTGCAGTTTAATGAGAGAGGGGTTTTCAATATTGTCTGTGATATTGCAAATTCTGCCAGCTCTGTCTTAAATAAGAAAATGCAAGATTTACACCTCGGAAACCTTCTCCTTTTTCTGAGCACTCTTTCTGTTTGAAACAGGTAATTACAAAAACCTCCGGATCAATTTTTGTAAAGGGGCACCCTGATGGGTGCCATGACTGAAGTGTGACATGAGCCTTTTCCAATACAATGGGTGGCCTAACATTCCTCGGGAAGGCCAAGCTCATTAAATATTCTCTTCTTTTTTTTCCACCTCTCCCCCTCTTCATGCACTTAGCTTGAGTTGTGCTAAGTCTGAGGTTTCTTCACTGAGGACTTAGGAAAATTGCATAGAGTTCTCAGATTGAATTTTTTATGTGTATGACTTCATGATGGCATTAGCATGTGCTTTGATCCATGTGTGAATGGCACTGGGTCGGCTCTTATTGCCATATCCAGATGGTGTTACAGGGAACAAACAGTTGTGTTTTAGGATTTCTCAATAGACTGTCTAGACTGGTCTTGCAGCAGACAGATACAGCCACCCATCAAATTAGCGTTTGTCAGATTTATGGTAATGGTTCACCAAAGCCTTCCTGTCATTGACATTAAGATTTACGCCTCCAAAGTTATTTTGTCTTCCGCAGCGTGTAAAGTCTGATCATGTGTATGTATGTGATTATCTATATGTAGATATATATTTGCATATATAAATTTTTAACTAAAGGAGAGGAAAAGCAACTATAGAGAAGTAATTGCTATGGTAAGAGGCAGAATTTTTAAAGTATTTTTTTAAGAGTCTGATTTCTACAGCTGAATTGATTAGGGAAGCTTTCCCTCACCAGTCCATCCCCTCCCTTCAAATGATAATACGGATGTTCTGTTCCAGCCAGTGTCGCCCATATGCCCGTTTTAGAAAGAAAAACATGTATGTGGATTACTATGGCTAGATTTTGCACTTTCATGTTACACTGGAGTAATATGAGCTGCTCCCTGTACGCAGTGGGAATAACCTTTTGACAGGCAGTATGTCCATTCTCAGTGGAAATGTTTTTCCAAGTCTGGCCAGGGCTCCTTTGATCATGCCACCTCAAATGCAGGGGTCATAGCTACTATGCAATGTAAGAACCACTGATGGTTGACAAGGGAAGAGATGATTTTGGGGAGACCGTATTTAAAATAAGCTAGATGTTTCAAAGTGTCTTTTTATTTCTGTATTTTTTATGGTTAAAATATGGTAATTTGTAATTATCATAATTACAATCAGTAATTATGTGTTGCAGTGGGAATGCTAAGCAGGAGTGTTGGGGAAATTTTAAATTATGCTGGACATGCTGGTCCATTTGATGGTAGAAACGAGAGGTGGTGTAAATTTAAAATAGCTGAATTGCAGTGTCAAGCTCTGGGCTTGAACATGCCAGAGCATGTTTTGAAAATGTTTTCCTGTTACAAGGGTATTTCAAGAATAGCAAAAGGGAGTAATGGGATGATGAAAGGATCCAGATGTTATAGTAAACTGTATATTTGGGAAGTACTACCACTTAATGAAGAAACAATTTTACAAAATGCTTGAATTAATTTGCAAGTCTCTCTGCGGTATGTTCTTTGGAAAGTCTCTCCCCTGTTTCCTAGGAATAATTATTACTGATCTTGAATCAGAACAAGAATTAGATTAAATATAAAACCATTTTATAGACAATTTTATCCTCTGCTGTTACTCCTTTTCTTGCTTGAAGGAGCTTTCTGACATTGAAAGCAAGCAAATCTAGCTGGTAAATATGCAAATAAAATTAATTATGTAAATACTAATTGACAAGAATCAGCTCCAGGAAATCAGAGCTGGTCCTCCAGCAGGCAGTTCACTGCTGCTGCAGAATATGTGAGTGCTCCCTGCACACTTTTTGGGGGCACACAAACCCTACTGCACAGCAGCAGTTTAGCACTGAGTTTTGGAACAAGCAGATAGTTTATTCTTTGCAAATCTATGGTGAGAGACTGTGATGGTGTTATCTTTGATTATATTTTTTGGTAGATTTCTGTGATTTATGTGTTCTGAGCATGTTTGACTGCTACACAGCTTTCCTCTTAAATTTCTTTGGTGAGAAGAATATAAGATATCAAAGAAAAGTCTTTCAACAGCAGAATAGGAATTCTTTTTATGCAGAGAAGACACAGAGCTGTTTGTTTGGGGTTTTTTCCTTCTTCTTGGGGATATTATCTATGGCTGTTGGGTCTAATAGTTTGTCAGACTTTGTCTCTCTTTTGTACCTTTTCCTGTCTCAGCAGCAATATATTTTTTGCTCTTTCCTTCGTTTTCTTTCCTGTGCTCCCATTTTATCAAAATAAGACTATATTACATTGAGATATTTTAATTAACATTAATTCTCCTTATACACTTAAAATGGATTAATAATAATGCAACATTTAAACAACTGAATAAGCATTTTAACTCCACTATTATTTTATTCTGGTTTTAACTGAATGCTGTAAAACATGTATCTACATACAATAAATATAGGTTTATTTATTTTTTATTTTCAAGACCGTGCTTTGTTTTGTTTTAGTCCTTGCTCATGGTGTGTTAGAAAATCTTACCCAGCCTGGGAGGCTTAAATGCAATATTTTCCTTTGAAGTTTAAGAATTGAGAGTTTTCTTTCAGCATACTTCTGGTTTTGTTTTGATATGTTGAAAACTTGAAATGAAATATTATTTCATGCTGTCTTAACTTGTATCAATCAGCTTAAAAATTTTACATGGGCAGATAAATTTTCAAGAATCATTACTTCCACAGCAAGATAATAAGAGTATTCATATAAGCATTGCTCACTTTAATGAATGTGGTTTAACCTAACTGTTTTGCTCATTGGAAGTGAATTTATCAAAGATGAGCTAAAAGGTTCATGTTTTTGTGTGTGTGTGTGTGTGTGTGTGTTTGGTTTCCCCCAAGCCTCACTTTTGAATGATCTGAATTTTAAAAAAAGTAACAGAGATAAACAGATAAAATATTTGGCCTGTCAGCTTCCTAGCAGGAGCAGTGTGTTCTGCTGCCCAAGATTGGTACATTACAAACTGTTGTTAGTTCTAAGAGGCAAAGACCCCTGGTGCCACAGCAAAGGACAGTCTGCTCTGTCTGCATGTGGCTAGAGTGGTGAAGGACATTTTAGGAGCTGCTGGTTGGCAGTGCTGGGTACTGCCATTGTAGAGGCCAGAGGTGCTCCCTCCCAATATGTCCTTCTAAAAAGAGGTGGGCCACCCATGTTGCCTAACTCAGGAGATGTGCAAGCACTGAGGGTTAGGACTTTTTTCTTGGCTTTATGCTTGGGTAAGTCACTGTCTTTTGTTTGTTGAGGTTTTTTTGGGGGTTGTTTGGTTTTTTTGTTTGTTTTTTCTTTTAAGAATTTTTTCTGACAGGTGATGAATTGGGAAAGAAGGTTCTTCCATCCCTCCTTTTCTCTGACAGTGTGGAGAGAGAAGTGGGAGTGGGGAGGAAACAAACCACAGCAACTGGCATGTGAGACATGGGGGCAGACAAGTGAAGTGAATGATGAAAAGCAAGTGGGCAGCTGAGAGAGGGGCCTGATTTTTAAGAAATAATGGCTGTCCCTGCCAGCCCAAAGGCACTAATGTTACATGCTGCTTGCCTGCCTGAACAGCAAAGCTGGGGCCCACTGCCCTGGACTGGCTGGGACACCATTCCGAGGTCCTGGGTTCATCACCTGCACTCTGACTGCCTCTGTTCCTCACTGCCTCTGTCTCTTCAGAAAATAGGGTGAGGGGGAGAGCAGAGCTGCTTGAGCTAACCTTGTGTCAGAAGACAAGTTCTGTAGAGCCATGGCCTAATTGCCTTGTCAACGCACACTGCCCTCACACCCAAATTTACGAGTGTTTTAAATTCCAGCTATCTGGCCTAGTTGGGAATATAAACTAGACCTCAGGTATTGTTTTAACTCAGTCTGGCAACTTGCCCATTGTGCAAACGAGGATGCTGAATAGATCTGGCAGTCCTTCAGAGCTGTCCCACAGCTCTCCCAGAAGCATAGGCAGATGCTTGATGATTTCTTTCCAGTTAATATGAGAGAAGTTTCTCTTTCCCCTTTAGAGACAAAGTAAAAAACACTATGGTCTTTGTGATACATCTCTAGAGATATTTCACTGGTAAAGAAATAGTATCTTGTGTGGTGGCTACTCACCCTGTGACTAACCTGATGTGGGTGCTTGAGCTGGAGCACCTGGGCAAAACTGGCAGTGAATCAATATACTTACATTGGACCAAGCAGTCTGTGGAAGTCTATTGAAATTAATTAACTGTTCAGGCTTTATTGAGGGCCCTCCCTAGTAGTGGTAGCTTTTTAAGAGTGCTGTCAACTTACAATTTATATTTGGAAATATTGTCACCTAAGGCTTGTCTAAGTGAAATGCCTGAGAAGAGCTCTGTAGAATTTCTGTTGCCTTCACAGGAAAACTGGAGCTGGAAAGGATCTTGGAAGATCTGTAGTCTAACCTTGTGGTCAAAGAAGGTTCAGCTTAAGGTCTGACTAAGTTGCTCAAGGCTTTATTCAGCTTAGTTCTGGTCTTGAAAACCAAGTGGAAGAAACCATCAAAAAGATAAGGACTGCAGAGCCTGTCTGGACACTACTGGACTGTTCCCGTGGGGGAAAGTATTTTCTTCTATCCAGTCTGAAGCTCTTGGGCTTCAATTTGTCCATTGTTTCTTGTCCTCTCTCAACTTACAGCTGCAAGCATCCCTTCAGAAAGTTCCCAGGACATTTATCTGGATATCTCAATTCCTTTAGATTGTCTTGAAGATTAGTCTGTGTTTGTACTACTGTGGCTTTGCTAGATTTTATATGTGAGATTTCTTTTAGCAGAGGCTGTACCTCAAGACCACACTGTGATTTTTAAGAGTTGGCACATTCAGTATGCCACATGTAGTATAAGTACAAAATAAATTTGGACAAATAGAAATTTGCACTTTTGGCAATATTGTCATCTGAAACATAAGGAAAAAAATGTGATGCCTGATGCATTTGCATTAACAAATGCCTTCTCTGAAAGCAGGAAATGAATGCCTGTGCAAGTAACAAAGGGAAACAGATTTTTTTTTTAAACATGCTGCTACGTTTAAGGCTCCAAGTTGAGAGACTGACTGATTTTAATTTCACATAGGAAACTTGGGATATCCTCAAAGACACTAGAAAGTCAACAAAGCCAAAAGACAACAACATGTTAATGTGTTACTATTTTTGCATGTCAGGGTAGCATGAAAGTAATGTTAAAATATTCAGCTCTGTGAAAATAAATGTCTGAAATCCTCTGCTCTACAGACAGATTTTTCTTTAATGGCTATCAAGTAGGTAAGTGGTTCATAGATTACTCTTTTGTTTACTTATGACTTTTGATAGTCCTAAAAAAATGTGAGCTGAGCTACATGCTGAGCTACAGTCTAATCTGTGCACAATTGGCAGTGCAATTAAAATTAATTTTAAAATAGTTTACGTACATAAACACTAACCTGTGTGTGAAGGTTCACTGAGTTAAGTTAGGCTACCTTGCATCGTATAGATATGTAATGTGTGGACGTACTAAGTCCACTTCTTAATTTGTGTTTGCTTTCTTCATGTGTGTTACCTGAAAGGGCTTAGGTGTCACTTGTTTGTGTAGCTCCACACTGAACTGTCTAGGGCCTGCTATGACTGTGTAAGGCACAGGATTTATTTTATTTTGAATCAGGGAAACCCTACTTTTGATAAGGGACTACATATTTCATGTTCTCTTTTGCTCCCTGGTCTGGATAGACTGGAGCTTTTGCTGTATTGCAGAGTAACTACAATGATTGCTTTCTAAAGCCTGTGCCTTAGGTAGTTACTTTTCTGCAGAAGTACAATGGCGTGGTGATGTGCAGAGCTGCATATGAATAGCCAGTATTAAAAATCCAGCATCAAGGCCAGAACCTATTTTTTTAGTACAAGGCTTGACTAATAAAAATTACTGCTTATTGAAATGGGTGACTTCTTTAACAGGGCAGAAAACTATAGGTTGTGGGAACAGGGAAGACAGGGGAATTGAAACTGCGTAGTGATCTGTGTCTTGATTTATCCAATTTATTTTACCTCCATTATATTAATTACCTTCCAACTGACAAACAACAGAATTGGATAAGAGAAATCTGTTGCAAATTTTTTGGCCCTACTTTGTTCCTAGCTCTGTGTAAAACAACATTTGCTGCATTTTTCATAAGCTATCTGTGCAACTTTTTAAATATTACTTTTTGTTAAGGAAAAAATATTGTAGGCATACATTCTCAAAATGCATGGTAATGTGATATGAATGTGGTAATGTGATATATAGTGAAACCCAATATGGTACTCTGAGATGGTGCTTTACTTTTTCTCTTTGTGGGCATTGAAACTGTTCCTGTAATCACAGTGCTATCACAAAGGAAATTTTGCTGAACTAATAATTGTTTTGTGGTTGGAACACCACCACAAGTATTTTACTGCTGAAGTCAGCTGTGGTGGAAATGAGCCTCCCTCCCCTGATTTGGCCCATACCAGTGATCTCTCAACTGCTATCATCACAGAAATTCATGGATAAATGGATCCGCTCCCACACATTAGCATAAAATCAAGCATCAGATCTTGGAAAGAATCTGCTCACAGACCAGCAGGCTGCCTGGTGCAGGTGAGCAATCTCCATGTGCTTCTTCCCAGGGCAGGGTGCTTGTTGAATCAGTTGGAATGCCTCATCCCTGGGGTGTAACACCAGTGTGATACTCAGCCTCGGGGTGATGAGTACATGGATAACTATGTTTGAATCCACATTCCTGGAGAAGGGGTGCAGTCTTCTGGACAGCCAAAGATGGCAAGAGTTTTTAGCTACTGTTACTATGTAAGCATCTAAGAGTACTACAAGTAGTTCCCAATAACAATCCAAACCAAATCACTCCTCCATTTGTCAGGGTGTGTCAATTCTTTCAGTAATCTGATTTGGAAGCTGTAGCCTACCAGAACCTAAAATTAATGATTGCAAAAGAAAAGAATAAAATATTTCCCACCCCCCCCAACAAAAAAACAAATTAGACTCCTCTGTCGGGAAGGTTCTGTTTTTGTATGTTGGATTTTATGGGCCACACATATGTGTACCTTCTGTTGATACTAAGAATAAAAACCTTGACCTTTACTATGCAGTACAGCCTAGCACAACTGGGAAATAGTGGCTCTTCAGTATTGAAACATTTTACTTTTGGTGTTTGAATGGAAGTATTGACTAAAGTGAGTTAAACACTGATACTATTATGTTATATAAAAGTACAGAAGAAAAAAATTGGAACTTGATGCCTTATTCCAAAGTCTCTTCCTACAGACGCATGAACTAAAAAATCTGTGAATAAGAAATTACTTGAATATTGGCTCAGATGGTAAAGAGAAAAGTACACTGAATCCCTGGTACATTGCGACCTCTGCATTACGACCC
>WEKX01012876.1:34703-48514 GCA_013390025.1 Pitta sordida
TTGTTCAGCCTGGAGAAGAGGAGGCTCAGAGGTGACCTGATTGCTGTTTACAACTACCTGAAGAGAGGTTGCAGTCAGGTGGGTGTAAATCTTTTTTCTCAGGCTGCCAGCACCAGAACAAGAGGACATGGCCTCAAGCTACACCAGGGGAGGTTTAGGCTGGATGTTTGGAAGAGGTTTTTCCCAGAGAGAGTGATCTCTCAGTGGAATGGTCTGCCCAGGGAGGTGGTGGAGTCTCCATCCCTGGAAGTGTTTATGAAAAGACTGGATGAGGAACTCAGTGACATGGTCTAGATGATGGGAGGCTCAGATGCATGGAGCATGGTGCCCATGGTTCAAGGGTTGTGGGTCTGATCCCTGTGTGGGCCTTCGCTTGGGAGTTGGACTAGATGATCCTTGTGAGTCCCTTCCAACTCGGAATAACCTGTGAACCTGTAAAAGAGAGATTTCTCCCTTTGACAGAACAGAAAATCAAACTTTTTTCTTTCTTATTTTTGAATCTTCTAATCTCATGTCTGTATTAGAAGAGGAGGATTTTGTAGTGTTAGAGCAATCTTTTCCCCTACGTATGGCTGATGGAGAAATCCAGAAAGTATAGGATGTTTGCTTTCTTTGCCAATATTTGTTTTCAGTATCAATTTATAACGGCAGAAAAGATGACATCAAATTCTTTAAAAACAAATCCTTGCAATCTGTATTTTTTTTTCACTATTCTAAGATATCAGTGATGAAGTGTGTTTTTAATAACTAGCTAATGAGCCAGTGAAATAGATCTCAGCTTTGCTGAGATTCTTTCTGGAAGGATTGATTAAATTCTGCAATATACAATCGGGTCTCCTATAACACGGACCCGCGGTCTTAATTGGGATCTGTGTAGCTCGACTTCTGCATTGAATAGCGGCTGCACCACTACTGCCGCCCGTGCCGCCCACGCTGCCACCACCACCCGTCCCACCCCTGGTGCTGCCCACACCACCACCACTGCCTGTGCAGCCGCCGCGACTGCCACCGCAGCCACGGCGGCAGGTCACGCATGTGCAGTTGCGAAACAGGTCTCCTACATCGCTAAAAAATCATGCCGCTACGATCTGAAGCCGCAATATGGGGGTCGTGAAGTGCAAGAGGGCTGACTGTATTCCCATAACAAAGTAGATCTAGAGTGCAACCAACACAGGAAACATTACAATCCAATTGGTCTTCTCCTCATGGTGGTCCTACACTGAAACTAATGAGTAATGGAGGAATCTGGAATGCAGAATAGGACTACTATGACTTTTCAAATATATTTGAAATTTGTGGAATCATAAGCATGAGAAATCTTAATTTTTAACCCTAATGTGACTGGAGAAGTATTTATTTAAAACTTTGCTAGAGTTCTGACTGCTGTCCAGAGATACAAAATACATAGTTCAAACATTTGGAGATAGTCTTACTCTGCTTTGGAGAGGTTACTAAATTCAAATTAAGTTCAAAAGAATGTCCAATATATGTAACATGTCATGCATCTTAATGCACATTAAGCAAATAACACATATATAACACTGACCTTCACTTGGCATGTTAGTTAGATGCAAAGGAGTTAAGAGTTTAGATTTTGTCTGAGCCAAAAGGTAGTGTTAATTCTTGTTGAAATAAGTCATCCACAATATGCACTTAAGGGAAATTCAAAGCTATTACACAAATGGCCTGCCAAAAATCTTAAGTAATTTATGACAGTCTAATAATGTTAAATTCTTCGAACATGTGTAAAAATGGAGAAACTTGCAGGTCTAATTCCTGAAAATGTGGGAAGCACAGAATTGTGTGAGAACACTAATGATTGAGTTCCACTGAAAATTCACACAGTTCTTTGTTATGTGCAGCTTGATTTAATCGAATGTTTAATTGTTGATAGAAGTTCAGCCATTTCTTAAGGAAATAATATGGTTTTCTTTACTCTCAATCCTGTGTGGCACCTGCAGTGTAACTTTTTTTTGTCACTGTGTTTGTCTGGTCAGGTACCACCAAATTATTTTTAACCAGAAAATTATGAAAAGGACTTATCTTTTCTAAAATTCCACAAATGAGCTTCCTTTCTTTCAGTTTATTTTTATCGCAGTCAATCTTTCACACAGCATGACTTTTCTGATTCTTGTGAATCTACATGGCTTTAAAATTATGGAATGAAGTCCAAGTCACATGCTTGATACAGTTAAATTTTGCTACAATATGTGTACTTCTACCACATTTTCTGTACTGATAGGTTCACTAAGGAAATTCTTGATTACTTCGTTCAGTATTATTTCAACTGGCATCTGTGGTATATCAAGCTGTCCCTGAAGGAGTTTCTTCTGTTTTTATCTGACACACAAGAAAATTTTTTCTAGGAAATGCCACTGAATAGTATGGTTGATTGGAGTAGAAAATATATCGCTATAAGGCTGGAATGTAAGGCTTAGCAGAAGAGAAAAGCAGTAGACATCAAGAAGAAGAATCATGATACATTTATTATTAAAATGCTTCAGTGTACCTGAAAGTCCAAGTAGGTTTTAATGTTTTTTGCAATGGACTTCATATGTATGATTAGTGCAAAAATATTTACCTGGTTTCATACTATTGAATGGGGTGCTTATTTCTGTCAATGTGATTTTTCTAATGTGAAATCAATTTATGGTCTGTTGGAACTTCATCTTGTTTGTAGAAGATTGTTTTCCCAGGGATTTTTATTGGGATTGGATTGAACTGTTTTTACCATTTAAGGCTGTATAATGTCCCCAGCTGAAAAATCTTCAAACGTTTAGACTATAGCTTAATAGTTAATTTTGATTCCTGTTTGTGGACACAAGTCAAATATGAGACTTCTCAGCTCAGTTGTGTCCTCTTGCAATAAACTACTTTGAATTACTCTAATTCCCTTGTGCTCGATGGACATCACAATTATGTTCTCATGTATTTTGTTGACTTTAAGAAGAAAGCTAGCAGTGTAGCTTGGAGTTACTGTTTTAGACCATGTTTCCATGCTGAAGGAACTCTTTTCTTTTGAAGTACATATACATTGAATCAGGCCCAAAACTAAATTCTAATTCTAAACAAAATAATAATAAAAAGACCCATAGAATTAATTACTTCTCTTTAGTGTATGAAACTTAAACTTTTCGCTGCTTTACAGACATTGCACTGTAGCTTGGATCATGTTGAACTTCAGTGGTATTTCACTAGAAGTAATACATTGATAGCAACATGTTTTTTCCCCTTCCTGCTAGTATTCATAAGGGGCTTTTTTTCTCCTCTTTGGCTCAGTTTTACTGTTCAGGCTGACATTATCCTCAGCTTTGTGAGGTTAGGTACATTTAAAAATAGGTTTAATAAAATTTGCTGTTTTTTCTCTAAGAATGAAGTTAAAAAATAACCCAACTCCCTGCTATTTTGGCAGTTAAAAAATTTAGGCTAAGGTACAATAGTTTTGGAAATCAAGGTTTACCTTGCAATAGTCAAAGATCTTTTAGAGTTTTTTAGGAAAATTACTCAAGACAGCGTATGTTCACTTCTTACGTTTTACTTCATTTTGAACAGTAGGCTTGGTTATTCTGTTCTTTTCCATCAAGGTATTTCTGCATTTAGATATTGGAAAAATCAGTCGGACAATGGTAGCTGTTAACAAATTTTCAGATTTGATCAGAGTAGTTAATAGTAGCAGGAGCACTCTATGCTTCAGCATTCTGCCTAACTGTTGACTCTTGATGAATAGTCAGGCTTAAGGGGTTTTTTTAGTATGTTGCTCCTTATTTTTCAGTTTGATTTCCTTGCCATACATCAGTTGAGTGTAGTGACCTGACACAATTTGCAGGTGCTTCAGTGGCTGTTGTAGGAGACATAAGAACTCATACTGTTCTTTGGGCACCAGAATTTTTGCCTTTTGCCAGAGAACTGTAAACTGCATGTTTTTCTCATTCATGTAGGCTTTATAAATTTCTTGTATGAAAATGAGTAGAATACAGTTATATCCTCTCCATCGCGAGGAAAGGGAAGGCCAAGGCCGTTGCAAAACCCTAAACTTGCAAAGAAGTGCAGGTCGTTAATATGCATGCAGGCCACGCCCATTGCCCCACGCCCTGGAACTCCGGGGCTCTGCGGACAGTTTTCCGCTCCTTCCTGTGGTCTCTCGGCACAGGCGAGCAAATGGAACCGTTTCTGAGTGGCTGCTGTGACCGTGTGTGCTCACCAGCCCAAACCCCGTGCTGCTACCAGCCCCCCCAGCCCGACCCGGCCCGACCCCGGTGCTCGCGCTGGCCCCAGGGGCCCTGCGCCACCCTGCACGTGTTTGCCTGGCCTTTGCGGTGGGGAAGGGGTGTCCCTGAGCTCTGGTCAGCATTCTTGGAGCCTGGAAAAACCTTAAGTTTGCAGCATTGTGACACCCTGTGCCACTTACGGTGGTAGTGGGGGGGAGGGTGTGTTGGTGTCGGAGTTTCTTTCCCTTTAACATCCACCAGTCCCGGCAGAGGCAGCACTGCCCGGGCTTTGACTGGGCTTTGAGTAACAAGGAATGGCATGTCTTGTGGTGGTGCTGCGCTGGGTCTCAGCGGAGCNCTCACTGTACATTCTTTTGCAGTAACTACTTCAAATTCTGATCTTTCTGCTCTTGACCTGCAGAGCTGAAAGTGACTAGATTCTTTGAGGATCCCCTCATTTAATTCTTTTGGTTTAAGTATCTATCCAGAAAGTCCGTGGTACTTCACGGTCATCTGTGCAAGTGCAACCAAGGCTGTCCGAGGTTGTAGGTAAAGTTGATGCTCCCCAACCAGGTCTCTTGGGCTGTGGGGTTCAGGGCCGAGGTTTTACTTTCTACTGGTTTTGCAGAGGTACAGTAGCACACCAGCACCTTGTTCTTGTCTTCGCTCCACAAGTCTCTCGAGAAAAGGTTCATCTACATGCATGGTGATTCCACCTAGGTATGAGATAAGGATTGTGTGCAATGCACTAGGAAACCAAGATTTAATGTCTCTTAGTTACGGTAAGACATTTGTTCTGAAGTATGGGGTTTTTTCCATTGCCTCTCTTCCCCTGCTTTTATAGAGTGCCATTTCTTCCCTATTCAGCATTGATCTCTTTAAGGGATAATTTTTGATTGTATACTTTTGTAGCAATCTCAATATTGTGATCTTAAGAATTTCTTGCAAGGATGGGGAAATGTGATCATTGACACATTTCTTCAAATAAAGAGGCCTATATTGTTACATACTGAAGAAAGTAAAAACCTTCTAGTGCTTTTTCAGTTACTGTGATTTTTGACATGTTTTGGAGCAGGTGGTTTCTTATGGAAGCCTACACTGTAATTTTATTCCCCAATAACATAATCAAAGTGTGCTGCATGCACTCCTTAATCCTTATGTTTTAAGGATTAAACAGCATCACTGCTGTTTATCTAGGATGTGCCTTATTGTATCTTTTCATTGCTATAAATTGCTTTGAAGAATTACTTGTGAGCTGTGAAAGCTTCCCTTTCAGTGAAAAATCTCTGTGGCATGAATGGAACTGTGTGCATCTCTTTTCACACTCTATATGTTCCTTGTGTTTCAAAAATACTGATCTGATGATGTGTAGATAATTGTCATTTGCTGAAGTTTTACTGTTAAAGTTATTTCTTTTCTATTACAAAATCCTAACTCTCAGTTCTTTATTACAGTTCTTTAGTAATCTGTCAGTCCTTAGGAAAGTGAATGTAAAAAATTAAAAATACTTAAAAGAAATAAGTTGTGTTAAAGCCAGTATTCTCCTTTTACAGCTACAATCATATGTCTTAGTATCTAAAAGACAACTGTCTTCCATTTCTTCAGCCTGTTTTTATTCATTGTCTCACTCTGAATTATGCTACCAGCTACAGATTGCTTATGTTTCTGTGATAGACTCTCATCATTATGGCAATTCTCCCTGGTCCTCAGTGAATTTTTCTTTCTAGCCAGCCAAATGGAGTTTCCCATCTTGGCAAGATTTATGCTAGTTTAGAATAAATGGCAAAATTTTTGTTCCCGTAAGAAGCAGTGAATCAGTTCTTACTGAGGTGTCTGCAGCCTCCTTAGAATATGTATTAAGTCTCCCACAACTATGTATTAAATCAGGTGAGGGACTGAGCACCTCAGAGCTCAGTCTGAGAGCACCTCAGGTCTGTGTTCAGTTATCTGAACAGCATGTTAAGTTGATTTCTGCTTGGATTTGTGATTGTATTTCATTGATACAAGGCATATTCTTAAGTAACATGGCATTTTTAAATTATGAGAATATTTATGGAACTGTTGTGTAATAATTATCTGAAATAAGCCGACACTCATCACACTGTTAACAGAAACAGTGTAATTGGGAAATGGATTTCACAGGAAAGTTTCAGGCTGAGAGCTTTTACTCTTTTTGAAAGCTTTCCTTTCCTAGAGCTCCCTGGATGCAGCAGCTACTCAAAGAAGAAAAATGTGAATCCTCTGAAAAGAATTTTAGCAGTTCTGCGACAACAAGAGTGTCTTTCCCACAAAAGAAAATAATCTGGCACAATGATATACTCTTGTGGATTGAAGTGTTTCATGCCGCTTAATTGAGAAAAAGGAATTGTTGTTTCACCAGGAGAAACTTCCTGGTTGGGGCTGTCAGCACCACAGAGCAAGGCGCTGGTCTTGCCATGAGACTCATACCCATGAGTCTGCACACCTGTACAGCAGGCTATTTTGTGAACAAGGCCACAATAATCTGTGTTTTCATTTCATAAAATAATGTAAAAATTCTGCCATGACTTTTGAGAGGCACTTTAATCTCTGTGTTCTGAATTTGTCTGCAGGGTATTCTTTACCATTTATTTCCTTATTTTATTTTTCTCCATCCAACTTAACGAGAAAAATAGTCATTGGTCAATACTTACTAAAAAAATCCTAGTTGTGTGGTTGCTGTATGGGATTTTGTGGGTTTTTGTTGGTTTGCTTAATTGATTTTGTTTTCACTTTTTTTACCAGTGCAAGCTCGTGAAAACAACTTTTATCTCTAGTCAACCCATTGGTTTGTTTGATCTCTTTCCCTTCCCTGTCAGCTGAGAATACTGATCTCAAATTGAGTTGTTTTCCCCAAACATTTGGGCAGTAGAAGCAGGGCACTTGTTAGATTTCTCCTCAAGACAGTTGAAAGGCTATGTAGTCCTCAATCCATGCCTAGCTCAGGACTAACAAATTGACAGTTCTGATTCTGCAGTGCTAGATGAACAGAATAGTCAGTGGAGTCTTCATCAGCAAACAGATGTGTGACAGCTGAGAAACTCCATGGTAGATGTAGATGTAATCCTCTCTGTATTGCGACTTCTCCTTCAGGACCTCGCGCATTTGCGATGTGAATTTATCGCAGTTTTGATTCCACCATTTGTGAAATTTTGTGGTTCACTCATGCTCAGTGCCTCTGCTCCACTGAGGGGCGGTGCCGGAGCTCCCCATGAGGCGGCGTTGGCCTGGCCCAACAGGGATGGCCAGGAGTCATGCTGTCCCCTGTTACTCTAAGTGCAGCTGGGGAACTGACCCCACCGCAGGCGCGTGTTACTGTTTCCATGGCTACAGGCGGGGAAGGGCAGTGCCACAGGAAAGTGGGGCTGCACTGGCCACAGCGGCCGGCGGGACATGCTCACTCCTCTGCCGCAGCTGAACCCCCCCACCCCGCGTGGCACTGCTGGCATACACGGGACCGCAGTTGAGCCATCTGGCATGGCCCCGTGCTGACAGCTTGCACCGGGACAGGACGGGGCGAGGGAGCAGCGGCATGATGGCGTGCGGGGCCGCAGCAGCGTGCGGGGCCGGGGGAAGCAGCACCGGGATTTCCGCTGTGAGCACACCGTCGCGGCGGCCCGTTGATTCTCAGGGTGGCAGGGATCTCCCAAGTCAGACAGGGCTCAGAAATGGTTCCCTTTTCCTCCCTGTGCTCAGAGAGTCCGAGGGGAGATGCAAAAAGTGCCCGGAGCCCTCCGGAGTTCCAGGGGGTGGGGCAGTGGGCGTGGCCTGCATGCATATTAACAACCTGCACTTCTTTGTGAGGTTAGGGTTTTGCGAGGGCTGTCGCCTGTCCCTTTCCTCGTGAAGGAGGAGGTATAACTGTATATAGCCAGGAAAAGATCCAGTCCTGCCTCTGGAGGGAGGAGAAATGTGAAATACCTGTGTTGGAGCATGAGATGTTTTGAATGGCTAACTCATGAAGGATTTGGTGGAGCCAAAACCGGTTCTGCATTCCAAGAGGCTCTCGTTGATTAAAAGTTGAAGAATTTTTGATGGTACTTGAGATTCATATGCCTTCCTCTAATTGCATATTTTGGATTAATGTTATTGTGTGGGTTGGTCTGTTTCCTCTCACGGTAGTAATGTGCGGTTCTAGCCAAGTAAAACTGTTATGCTCTGTAAGAGGTGGGGAGGAGGAGGCTGTGGAGGGTGAAGAGAGGTTCCTGTGTATGTTAATACATATTTCATATTCCAGAGGTCTTCTGGTCAAAGTAGGTATTCTCTTAAAGATTCTCATGTTTTGTAAATAAAGTGTACTGGGAAAGTAAAATGAAAAGGCTTCATAAGATTGAAATAATTCATACGGAACTTAATGATTGAGATACCATGGCCTGCAACTATCTAAGGCTTCAAATTCAATATTGGAAATTGATAATGCCATGAACTGGTAATGGGCTACATAAATTGGATCTCCTGTTCGTGTGTCCACCAATACTAGTATAGTTCTTACTCCATTTTGTAGTGTTGAAAGGTAGTCTTTTTAGTGTTCCAGACAGAAGAGGTCTTTGGTCAGACTTGTGCTGTCTGAAAAATCAGGCTCTCCTTGTTCACCTCCTTCTCTTATCTAAATCCTTCTATTACTTCTTGTTAGACTGTGTACTAGTAATGCTGTTCACCCTTACATTTAGATGTTAATTGCATAGACTGTTTTTATTTTAATAACTTTTTTTGCACTGATACCTTCTTTCCCTTACGTCCTGATAACTGTAGAGCAACCAAACATTCATTGGTGCAAACATTCATTGGTTGGGTAATGCCTAAATCTGCCATGGTGCGCCTTATATACTGTATGGGCAGAAAATTATCAACAGGGACTCCTGAGCAGATTTAAATGGAACAGTTAAAACTGTACTTTTATATCTACTGTCACACTGTCATGATTGTATTTAATTTTGCTGTAGGGTATTTTGCAAACCAATTCTAAAACTTTTCTGTTTGTGTTCAACCCCCAGCCCCTCCCCCCTCCAATTTCTTACTTTGATACTCACAGTATCTGTGTCCTTACTATTCTACCTCCGCCAGGAACTTGTTCAGTAAGATCACACTTTATAGAAAATAGAAAATAGTCTGGTCTCCTGTCCTCAGAGATTTCTTCTATTTTCTCTCATTTGATGTCAAATGTTAGTTTTGAAATCTTTCATAAGAAAGAACAAGATATATCTTGGGGCTTAATCTCAGCAGAAACTTTGCTGGAAGTAAATATTAGTTAGTTATTCTTTTTCCCTCAAAATACACTTGGAGTTTCTCTAGATTACTTTGCTTTCTGATACTCAAGAGACACACATGCAGCCCAGGAATTATTTTTTAATATATAATTGTGGTGTTCAGCAACTCTGAAAACTGGCTGGAAAAAATTCTCTGGAGTTTGCCTGTTCCTGTAGTGTTACTGATACGGTGGTTGGGAGAATTCAGATCGTGTTATTTTTTCAGGGACTTGTTGACTGGTATCACCTGAATCTCTACTGAGATCTTTTAGCTATCCGTGCATGAGGACAGACTTCTTATGTTTGTACTTGGCTATTCTCATGCATTTTTCTAACTATGTTTCAAATGGATGTCTTTATCTTAACATAAGTGAATTTTTTGAGTGCCTTTAACTACACAGAGCCTGTTGAAAGTTGCAGAAGTCTCACTTCACAGTGGGTGATGAGTTTTACTCGCAGTTTACTTTGAACTCAAAGGTCTTTTCCAACCTTGTTAATTCTGTGATTCTGTGTGAATTTGCTTATAAATTTCAGAGTAGGACATGAGCAATAGCTATTCTTGTTCTTCACTTTTTTAATACATGGAACTACAATGCAAACCTTCATTTACCTTCAACTGGTGTGCAGCTGGATTTCTCTTTGTACTTGATGTATTTCTCTACCTTTTTTTCTTCTTTGACCTGTTCTGACACGGGATTTGAAGATATCACTGTCGTGTTTCTATAAATCCTGTTTTTTATATTGTTACCAAAATAACCCTACGTGTGGCATGTATGTCAAGTGTCCAAGGTCTTGTGTACTGAATAGTTTTGGAGGATAAAAAAGAAACTAATGTGCTGTTGCATTTGAATGCCATGTAATTGACTTTAATTAGCAAAAAAAAAATCAAAGAACACCAAGTGGTCTGTATGTTTCTTTTTGGTTTTGTGACCCTGTGTGAGTTTATAGAATAGAAATAATTTTTTGTGCTAAGCTGAAGAAAAGGAATATGTGCTTAGTAACCTGCCTTGTGGCATTCATAAATCACAGGAAAGCTTTTTATGATTTGGCTGAGAAACTATACAGGGATGACTTTAACAGATCTGAAAACTATAAGGTGTAGTTTTGTTGTTTGCAGTTTTTTTGTGGCGGATATATTAGGAAAAAATACAACCTATATACATCTTTCATCCTTACTAGAAATTAGAAGTGACATCCTCTACTTTTGCATATTTGAATGGTACTGCTACTGCCTTTTTTGTTGGTCCTTTCAGTAATTCTTCAGGCTTTTTTTAGTGTGGTTGGTTTCCTTAAGTTGTGAAACAGTTTCAGAGGCTTTAGTTCATCTTTTTTGTTGCCTTTGTCTCTTGCTCTCAAATGTGAATGGACTGATGGATTGACTGAGATGAGTTACCCTTGTGCAATAAAACAAGTGGAACACAAACTATTAGAGAGGGAACAACCTGAGCAATAATTTTACACTTGACAGAACTTAGAAGTGTCCAAATGCCCCCTTGGATCTTGATTTGACACTACAGTGATGCAAGTGACTGTTTTCTGTTCGGAGTACCACTTGTGCACGTGTTCATAACTGTTTGCTGACTCAGCTTTGGTTTATCATAGCCATGTGCCATTTTATTTTATGTAGGTTTCTAAATCATACTACTGTGTGGATATCTGAATACATGTAGAACTTTACATTATTTCACTTCGTACTTTCTTCTACCACAGTGTGAACGGAAGGGAGAGTGATAATTTGGTTTTGATTTTATGGGGAGTGTGCAAGAGATTAAGGTTGGAGAGGCTCGTTTTCCCTTTTTGATGTGAGGTTTGTGATTGTTTTTGCTAATGGTAGGAAAAGGACTCCTCTTGTCTTACATCTTCTTCCAGGGAAGTTACGTCTTTGACTGCATTTATTGTTATTTTGTGATTCCTGGGTCGAGCATTCACTCAAGAGTAGTTCGTCTACAGTGAATCCCCAGTGCATTGCGACCTCTCCATTATGACCCTGGCCATTTGCGAGGCAATTTTCTCACAGTTTTGATTCAACAATTTGTGAGTTTAGTCGGCCGACACATGTGCAGTGCCTCTGCTCTGCCAAGGGGTGGTGCTGCGGTGCCTGTGGGGTGGGACTCACCCCACCCTGTGGGGAGGGGGCTCGCAGTGGCAGCACCGTGCCCCCATCTGGGACCTGGGAAACTGCCTCACGAAATTGAGGCAAGCGAGGTAGGGCAAGCACTGTGTGCTAGGAGGGGGCATCTGTCTCTACCTCGCCTGCTTCTGATGGATGTGCCTGGGCATCCCGGCGCGGCACGGCCACGGGGCCAGTATGCCTCGCTGGGGCTGCCGGCATGGGCTGCCAGCGCAGCGTGGCCGTGGGGCTGGGGCGCCTGGGCGTGAGCGCCAGGGTCTGGAGGAGGGNCCTGCCAAGGTGCACACTTGTTTTCATCTTGGGCAGATACAGCTGTGAATGGAGCTCCATTCCACCTGGAATAGGGGCTGTGAGTTGGACGTTGGCAAGCATTTGGTTTAAAAACTTTTCATTCCATCCATGAGAGAAACCTCTGAGAAACGGACTCAGTGCTTACCTCTTCTGACAGTGGCTAGTTGGAAGCTGCCCCTGCCTCCCAGGTTAGGGTGTGTTTAGAGTTAGCAATGGCCCCACCCCCATACCCACGGAGCCCTGCCTTAGCCCTGGCCTTTGGCAGGATGTCTTCTCTGCCACACACCGTGCTGTGTCCNTCTGTCTCTACCTCGCCTGCTTCTGATGGATGTGCCTGGGCATCCCGGCGCGGCACGGCCACGGGGCCAGTATGCCTCGCTGGGGCTGCCGGCATGGGCTGCCAGCGCAGCGTGGCCGTGGGGNGGTGCCTGCCCGGGAAGGCCACCTCAGCTGGCTACCACCACGGATTGAGACAGTATGGTAGCGGCAGCGGTAAAAGCTGGGAATCCCTGCACCAGCTTCTGCAGGGAAGGAAGTCTGCTCCTGCCGACTCTCTAGGTGGGGAAGGGGCAGGGAAAATTCCCTTCACTTCCCTGACCCGTCCGAGGGCACACGACAGCACCTGGAATGCTCTCCAACACTCTGAGACTGGAGGGGAAGCGGTGTGATGGACATGGCTTATTTGCATAGTTATGACACACCTCTTCTCGCAGAACAGGGTATTTGCAGAATTGGAGGAGACCCAAACCCCCGCGACATCTGAGGTATTACTGTATTATCGTGACCATGAATGAAGTCTTTTGAAATTATGTGCTCTGAACAGCAGTGTTGTATCTGCTTCTCAGAAGTAATCCAGTTCTTTTTTCTTGACTATATTTCCTGTAAGCCTTCTCTGTTGGTAGCAGAGTTGTCAAATATTTACAGAATGAATAAGGCTGTGTCATTTGTCTGGTTTCAGTACTTGAGCCTGTGTCTTATGTCTTGTTCATCTGGTGACTATATAGGGATGTTGAAAGTTTCTTTTGAGACGTGAGTGCTCATTTTGAAGGGATGGTTAACAATTTCAACCAATGAATATAAATGTGTTTCTTAATAGTCAGAAGGGAGCATTTGAGATTCATGCTCCAAACAGTATGTTGGTGTTTTAGTGTCCTGTAGCAGAGGCGGGTCTATGCAAACCTCAAAGTGCAAAACGGCCAAGTGCAAGGTCCTGCACCTGGGTCAGGGCAATCCCAGGCACATCTGCCAGCTTGACAGAGAGAATAGATTGAGAACAGCCTCACCGAGAAGGACTTGGTGGATTGAGCATGTGAACATGACCCATCAATGTGCACTTGCAGCCCAGAACGCCAGTTGTGTCCTGGGCTGCACTAAAAGCAGCATGACCACCAGGTTGAGGTAGGTAATTCTGCCCCCCTGCTCTGCCCTCATGAGACCCACCTAAAGCACTGCATCGATTAGCCCAAGAAGAACATACGACCTGTTTGAGCAGATCCAGAGGAGGCCACAAAAATGCTCAGANTCTGCCAGCTTGACAGAGAGAATAGATTGAGAACAGCCTCACCGAGAAGGACTTGGTGGATTGAGCATGTGAACATGACCCATCAATGTGCACTTGCAGCCCAGAACGCCAGTTGTGTCCTGGGCTGCACTAAAAGCAGCATGACCACCAGGTTGAGGTAGGTAATTCTGCCCCCCTGCTCTGCCCTCATGAGACCCACCTAAAGCACTGCATCGATTAGCCCAAGAAGAACATACGACCTGTTTGAGCAGATCCAGAGGAGGCCACAAAAATGCTCAGAGAGCTGGATCACCTTTCTTGTGAAAACAGGCCAGGATAGCTGGGCTTGTTTAGCTTGGAGAAAAGAAGGCTTTGGCAGACCTTATACATAACATATTCACAGAATCACAGAATCA
>WEKX01012877.1:0-16531 GCA_013390025.1 Pitta sordida
CCACGCCCCCCACCCCTTCTGCCTTACTTCATGCAAATGAAGTCTAGTCTGTATATCCCAGTATGCATTTCACTGATGCCTTGTGTTATCAATTTATAGATTACAGGGTCAAAGCTTCATTCATTTAGCTTCTGCTCAGGGGACTCATCCCCGGATGATGTTACATTCTTTATGTGCTACCTATGCACATCTCTCCATTTTGAGTCTGTTCCCATAAGAGGGATAGTAGGAGATTAGGAAACATCTCGCTGCATTTTATGGGAGGGGGAAGAAATCTGAGTGTTAGAAAAGCTGAGAGCAGACGTGGAAGAAGTCTTCTCCCTGGAGAGAAGAAACCTAGAGATCCAAAAGCAGTGCTGCAATTGTACTGGTGGCATATGTTTCACCTAGTAAAAAAAATACTGTGATACTTGAGTACTTGAGCAATGTGGTGCATCTAGTGCTGATGATCCAACCTGGGCTCTCTCTGCCCTAAGGGCTTTACAGTCTGATGAGGCAAAATATGGTGACTTTAGAGCACCAAAGGAAAGAACATGGTTTGTTACAATAATAGTATTTTTCTTATTATTTAATTCTCAAAAATGTTGCAATTCTGTTGAGGAATATGCAGCCTATTTCCCCAGCAAAACCAAAATACACCGTGTATTTCCTCCTTACTTTTGTTGGCATTGATTTAGTGTAAAAAACACTAAAGCTTAAATGATTCTGTCATTTGGAACTAAAGTGTCTTTTGTTGCTTTGCACAGAAAGATGTGTTCCAGTTGAAGGATATAGAGAAGATTGCTCCAAAAGAAAAAGGGATTAGTAAGTGTTTACAAAAGTTATATCTCTTGAGCCATTAATCACTTCTGGGGACATTAGGTTCATGATTGTAATAACAGAAAAATAGCTGGACTGGGAGACTGGTCAATGGCAGGGCTGTAGTGTTAAGAGTGGCATGGGATGGGGGCTTTCTTGACAGTGCCACTGTCCTTGACCAGCACAGCTTGGCACTGTAAGAGTGAATGAACTTGCTGAAAGAACTGCAGACATGTGAACACCACAAAGCAGAGCTTCTTGGTTGTCTCAGCAGGTAACAGAGGCCCTCGTGGGCTTCTGAAGAAATATGGTGCTGTCTTGATTGGTCAATGCATGTGTTTAGTTGTAATCTGTGGTAAACACATGCAATGGAATTTAATATTTAAAAGTCGAGTGTGAAGTTTCTAAAACTATTAACATTTTCGAATAGTCCAAATTCACCTTGCCTCTGCACATTTAGTCACACAACTCAAGCCGCAGTCACTCTGAAATGAAAAGCAATGAGCCTGTGGGAAGGCCTCCATCCTGGCATCCAGCCTGTAGCTTCCAAAAGCTGGATCTTCTTGATCAGGGATCCCTTTTAGGCTTAAAATTGAGCGTTAGAAACAAAAACCCATAAATGAGCTGGAAAGTTTTTATATCTGCAACATTTGAAGGTAATACAACTATTTTGCTGTGTTGAAAAGGTATAATTTTTTAAAGTGGTGAATTATACCACTGAATTGCTAGAAAATGATAAATTATGTTCAAAACTGTTTTGGATCCTTCTGACTGCAGATGACTTTCTGTATTGGAACTGAATATAATCACAAGTAGAATCTCTCTCTCCTGAATCTGTAGTCAGATGGATTTAGTGCCTCTGCTGCTATTGAATGCTTTGATAAGCATTACAAAGTGAAATGCAGTTACACTGCTAATCAGGAAATGGTAAATTAATCCTTATTAGAATTAAGATTACAAGAAAACTTCTCAAACACCTCTCATGGGTCTGCTGTGGTATTGTACTGTAATAGGTATATATGATACTCCTGGGTGGTGTTTTGTGCACATCTGTTCGCAGATGTGAAGAGTAGCAACCTTTGTGAACAAACTGCTGATTTCAAAAAGATTCATCCCTTCAAGGGAAGCTTTGAGTGTGGTGTCCTCTTGAAGTCTTTCACTTAGCTGACATTGGAGTAAAGTACTCATATAGATAATTGTAGATGGTGGCTTGTGGTATTCATAATTCTCCATAGTTCGGATGCTATGGAGTTCTAATTTGATATTTTTACTTTTATTAGCCTCTATGTCAGTAAAGGAGATTCTGCAAAGCCTAGTTGATGATGGTATGGTGGACACTGACAGAATTGGAACTTCCAACTATTTCTGGGCTTTTCCAAGTAAAGCTCTTCATGCCAGGAAGCGAAAATTGGCGGAGTTGGAGTCTCAGGTAAATCTGTTCCATGAAGAATACTTGTTTACCTGAATGGGTTTTATTTTTCTTACAGCCCCTTGTTTATATCGCTTGTGTACAAATGTATTTGCTCACGCACAGATTTTACTATCAGAATTATCTGTCACATATGGTAGAATGTTCTCATTATCTTATTATCATGTTAAAAATTTTGGAAGTTCTTGTTGGAGCTTGAGAACACTGTTTGTCTACTTGCTGCTGAAAACATGTTATTGATGATGCAAAGCATCATTTAAGGACTCACAATATTCAGGTAGCATATGGCTTTGTGTCTTTTATATAATGTAGGCCATCATGTGGTAATACTGTAAAAATCGTGAGGGCTGAAGTGCATAATGTGAGTAATTCCCCAGGGGCTTTGTGTCATGGCTGTTGTGCTTTCCTCTCTGTCTTTATCAGTGGCTCAATTTGTGAGCACTTCTGTAATCCCATATTGCCCTTCTGGTAGGTGAGAAGACCAAATTGGTCATGAATCCCGGAATCAAAGAATAGTTGGTCTTGGAAGGGACCTCTGGAGATCATCTAGTCCAATTCCCTGCTAATGCAGGTTTATCTGGAACAGGTTGCATGTGATCACATCCAGGTGGATTTTCAGAGAAGGAGACTCCACAACCTCTCTGGGCAGCCTGTTCCAATGCTCTGTCACTTTGGAAGGGAAGTTTTTCCTCTTACTTGCATGGAACTTCCTATTCGTGTCTGTTCTCCCTTGTCACTGGGCTCCACTGACAAGAGTCTAGCTGCATCCTTTGGACACCACCCTTAAGGTATTTGTATTGCTAATATCCCCTCAGTCATCTCTTCTCCAGCTGCACAGGCACACCTCCCTTAGCCTTTCCTCATGAGGATAATGCTCCAGTCCCCTCATTGTCTCCATAGCCCTCCACTGGACCGTCTCCAGCAGCTGCTTGTCTTTCTTGGACAGAGGAGCCCAGAACGTGGCCTCACCAGGGTAGAGCAGAGGGGGAGGATAGGCTGTCGTGCAAAAGAGCAAGGCATCTTTTGTTACAACATTGCTCTTATACTGGTCTGGTTCTTTCCTACTTTTCAGGAACTGTCTTTCTTCTAATCAGAGTTGGAAAGCATCTATTTATCAGTTCATTTGCAAGGGAAGTATATGATAATGTGATCAGCAAACTGGCTTTGAGACCATGTGGTGTGATGGCATCACAGCACTGCCAACTTTTCCCATGCGTAGGTAGCATCATGTTTTTTCATCAAAGAATCATCTGAATTAGTGCAGAATTATTGGTGGCATGTGACCATTTTTACAGATTTTATTTTCTTCAGGCATAGCACTGGCATCGTTGCCTTCTTCTGTACAGTGTTGTCAACTTCAGCTACTTCATTGTGTTTATACACTTAGATCAAAATAATTTTTAAAAAATACACTTTTTTCCCCAGCTTGGACTAAAAAAGGAGGTTGATTTAGCTGGACATGGTTGTACTATTTTTCAAGCATAGACTTAATCTGGCATGACTGGGCTTAAGTTTATTTTTATGGCTTGGGAGTAACAATGCACTAATTCTTACTCCAGTGAATTTTCATCTGTCTCAAACAGGAGATCAGTTTAACTACCCTGAATGGATTTCCTAGTAAAATTACTCAACTCCAAAAGTTTTAGACCGGGCTACTTACTCTGTCAGAACATGAGTGCCAGCTGAGCAAGTGAACAACCACATTCCGAAACTCCTGCTCTGTTCACCAGATGCTCTGATGCCACTGCCTTGTTATATGCAAATGATTTTCTCTTGTTGTTGTTGCATACGCTCCATATTATACCCAAGTAGCTGAATGAAGGAGTTGGTTGATTGTCTTTGCACCTGGGCCTAGTCTCATTATGAATTTTAAAGGTAATTGGTCAAGCAGGTCTCTGGCATACCTTGATGAATAACTTCCTTGGAATGTCTTGCAGAATCTGGCTCATGTGCTTCACCATTCCAGGGGTTATCTCCCAAAACTTGCTGTACTGCTTTAAGTGTACTTCTACATTATTAGACACAAAATCATCTATTGTGGAATTATAATGGACATGTAGTTATTGTATTGGAATGTTGTTTTGAGGTTATTTCTGCATAGAAGGTAAACCATGCTGATATGAACAGTCTTGCAACCTGCCAGTTGAAAGAAATAGTTTTTTACCAGATCCTTATTTGCAAGTCCTCCTGACATACAGCCTTATTGGAGTAAGAGCTCTCTTTAAACCATGTTATGAGTCTTCAAAAGTACTTCAATTCGTTACCTTACTTTTCTGATGAGGCTGGAAATGTTTCAGCTTTTCAGGGAAAAGCATTTTTGCTATCTGAAAATAACTTCTGTGTTGATGGTGGAAAGGTGACATTTTCAATGAATAGCTCTGTGAACATCTTTACAAGATGATAACAGATTCTGACTGTGAGTTTGAATTAGCTGGTTTGGTGTTTGCACTCTTCTTGACGTGAACACATACAGATTTTTTTAAGGATTTCTAAATCAAGTCACTGAGTATCACAAAGCTTCTTGTCAGAACATGTAAAGCAGAGGAAAGAAGTCAGCTATTGTACCATTTCTGTTGCCTGTCTTTGATCATTCCTGTATACAGCTTTTGGCATGCTAAGAGACATTTCTTTCTGTGTCTTGTCCAGATTGATTCTTAACTACATAAGTTGGTCTCTTTCTTCAGGAGTTAAAAGCTGCAATCAAGTGGCCCTACTTAAATCCTGTTTAAAAATCCAGTAGTTCAGTTCATACTGCAATTAAGGCTTTATACCAGGACCCAGTATCTGTCTGCTGAGGGCATGGGTAAATAGTGAGGGGAAAGGAGTGATCTTAATGCTGAACGAAGATTTAAAAATTATGTGGAGGAACAGACCAAACTTCTTCCCAATGCAAATGCTCCTGTTAATTCCTAGTGCTGAGGCCAAGGTTTGACAGGTTAGGCTGCTACAGGACCTTCTGCCTGAATCCATTGATACTTCATAATGTTCTACCCTTGTTGCTCATAGCATTCTGTATTTTACAGAACTTGTGATTGTGGGGAGGCTGTTTTAGGAACTGTTCTTGAAACAATTATTTTGTTTCACATTTTTTAGTGATTAATAAGGCACACCCCAATTTATTCTGTAGCAAAGAATTGTGACTGAGTGCTCAGGATGAAAAGCAAGCCAGTTTTGTCCAGATGTTTGAAGTTGCACTTCACAGGAGTTGTGTATACCCTAGATATTTTTTTCCAGCAGGATTTATGACATCATCAGTGCAATCCCTTTGTGCAGAGATATGACAATTAAAAATAATGGTAAAGTTTCTTGACAGCTTCCCTCCCTGGCCCCATCTTTCAGCTTGCTTTTGTGGGGGCAGGTGTTTGGAGAGGAGCGCTAACCTCTGAATTTACATATCTGGCAAACTTGTGCCGATCTAATTAGAATTAGGATCTTGGTGCTGCCCTTTCACCCAGAGTTTCTGTTTGCATTTTTTTCCTGTTTTTCTGAGAAGCAAGGGCAGCAAATATCTTTAGTTTGTATAGCATCTGCTACACACAGAGTACGAATTGCTAGAGAAGGTGGCATGGTTATTCTTGAAGGTTTATGCGTTCTGCCAGATTCTTCATCACTTGGTTATGCTTATGCAAATGTGAAGCGGACCACTGAAACAGTGAAAGAATTTGGAAGTTGTGTTTTGGTTAGATGGATTTACATGGTTTGCGTTTAGAAGTTGCATTTTGTTAGATGGGTACAGCTATGAGACGGTGAAACTATAGCAAGGGTGTGGACTGAGAAATACTGTTTTAACAATGTTTGTAAGTGCAGAAGTTTTTAGTGGAACCTCACCTGTTCAGAGAACTGAGAAAGCTTTACTGACAGGGTGATTAGTTTCTAGTTTTTCCCTTCCAGAAGAAAAGGTTACAGGGTGTGGTTTTATTCTTTATTCCTGTGGGATTCTGAAGTTTTTAATTACCAATGGTCATTTATAGTTGGGCAAATTGAGTTGTTTATTTTTGGCATAACAATACTGGAAGCTGAGGGTTTTTTTAAACTAATGAAGGATTCAACCTATGCAATGTAAACAGAGAACTCATCATTTCCTGGTGATTCCACTGCCTTTTGTTGATTGTGTAGCACGCATAAAATGAGACTGGATGAGCACATCCAACCTGTTAATGACAGCCATGTGCAGTCTCTGGCAAGAGCTGCTAATGTATAATTAACCCCCTTACACATTTGGGGTTTGTATTGTTCTGCTGTATATGTTGCTACAGAAGGGGTATGAATGTGAAGCATATGTTACCTGCTGAAGAGAAGACATGTATGCAACCCAAACCGTGACAGTACTTTTGTCAGGTAGGAAATGGCCTATCAGTGAATGAGGAAGAGAGAAACCTTTCCGATGCAGCCTTAGTATAAACAGATTCACCTTAGGTTTTCTTTTATTTTTGAATCTGTGTCTTGGGTAAAACATTTGCAACTGTCTAGGTACGGTGATTTAATGCTTGTTTGCATTTTGCTTTGTAGTGACTTGAATTAAGTATTAATTGAAGTAACTAATAACATTGAGGCTCCTTTCCCAAAAAGACTGATGAGTCTGTAAACCCCAACCCTCAGAAGCCATAAGGAGTTTCCCATCTCTCCAACACATTGCCTGCCGTAGCCAGTGTAACTGGGGGCATCTCAGCTGGAGTTTCAAAGGGTAGATTTAGTACTGACGCTACAGGGCCTAGGGGAGGCAGAAGCAATTTCAGTGATCCTTGGTGACGTTGAAGAGTGTCTGGCATTCATTATGACAGGCATATATGCTCAAACTGTAATGTTAAAGAGGACTGCCACAGCATAATGTAGTAATTGTAACAGATAGTGGCCTGAAATGCCAAGTACTTCAAAGATGTTGCAGTTGTTAACTATTGGAAGTAGGTACCATGAACACTGTAGGCCAGTAGCTTGGGGAAACCACCACTTTGCTTTCTCTCCTCAGTCTGGTCTTCTAATAGTTCGTTTCACTGTTCAGTTCAAAATTGTTCTTTTCTCCATGTTATTGTCGTTTGTCTCACCTTGTTTCTAATGATGTTGCTTCCTTTTGCATTCTTCAGTTTTGCAAGGGAAAGTTTAACAGCTAACAGAGATGCTGTCCTGACTGAGAGCAGGATGGCATCATCTTGCACTGCAACCAAGATTGAGAGCAGGATACAGGATGGATTTTTGTTTTATGCTGTTCCCTGTGCTCACATCAATATTCTCAGGAGCAACAGACTTGAGTTTCTGGCAGTCTTTTTTTCTCCCACTAAACATTGCATTGGGCTAGTGTTAGTTAAGATAAAAAGGATCAGTTGATGTTTCATTCCTTAAATCCCTGCTCTAGGGCTGTTAAGAGGAAGGATTTTCACTTCCCATGACTCATATATTGGGTCAAGGGAAGTATGTATTTAGAAGTCAATACATCCTAACTCTTATATGGCTGCTAGTTTAAAAAACAAACAAATGAAAAAAAACCCAACAAAAACCACCCTGGGAATGAACTTGTTGAAATAAAGTGACTTCATATGTATCAAATTGATTGTACTTATGGCCATTGAAATATGAAAAGCAAAGGATTTATTTTAGTAAACCCCCCCCCAAAACTAAAGGAATGCTATACTAGGAAATGCTTATGTTAAGAATGCACATTGTTTGAAAATAATGAATGGAAAAAAATAATCGCCTTGTGAGTAATGTGACTTGAATCCTCCTGATGATATTTGACAATATAGCTAAAAGGAGAGAACCTTTGTTTAGAATGTATGCAGGAAATGTTGAGTTTTAACCATCAGAAAGTTCTTTCAAGATACAGCTTGGGCTTATTTCTGTCTTTTTAGATATTTAGATAGGGTTTTCCTCCTTAAATACCATGACTGGATTACTGCATGGGGAGTTGCTGAATAGAGTCTGCTTGTGACCACTGACTGAAGCTCCTTTTTGGTCCAGTTGACTCTCTCAATTGTTGGGGTGCTTCCACACAGTTTGGAGGTTGGATCTGGACTGAAATTAGGCACAAATGCTCACTTGTGGGTGGCTGAAAGTACCCAATCCTGAACTGAGATACAAATCCATGGAGAAGACAGATGTTCAGTGAGGGGTAATGGGCCTGACAGTGCTTGGAGTTGAGTGATGTTGCCGAAAGTGCTGGACAAGAAAGGTGCCCTGGCTATTGCTTTGAATCAGCAGAGAGCGCCTGTGGGCCCTAGTGATGGGAACCAAGGATTTGGCATTGCTTTGTACGCCTGTCCTCAGCAGATGGTACACCATCAGCCCTCAGCAGAGCTGCTTAGGCCCCTCCGGTCTCTGTTGCAATTGTCAGTCTCTGATTCTGCATTCAGGATCTCACTGGGGTTGCTTTCCCTTGTAGCAGTGATGAGCTATTCCTAAGAGGTGCATGTGCCTAAGAGGTGCCGTGGCCTAAAGCTATTCCTAAGAGGTGCTGTGGCCTAATGCTTTTGGTAGAACAGTTTGGTTTTGGCAGATTTCCACATTATGATCAGTTGAGAAGCTGTAGTAATGCAGTGTATTTTAATAAAACCTTTCATTTATCAAAAATAAAGGACTTGTAGGCATAAAGTGTCTTCAGGTTTATCTTGATCTTAAGCTTTGCTGAAATACCTTTTAGAAAAGCTTAGTGCTATCGTTTTCATGTTTATCTTATTAATGTTAGAATTGTCCTCTAAAAAGAGAGAAGTACGTCAGCACTTCTGCAACTAATGCACATGACTTGTCTTAGGAATTACTTGATGTTTTTCTCCTTCATTGATTGAGACATATGTATGTTTACAATTTAATTTTATTAGGTTGCAGAAAATGTAATAAATTGTCTCTTTCCAGGAAAAATAAAAGTAATGGCTAAAGAGGTCTCTTTTAATGCCCATTGTAAGGCCTTGAGCAACCTGGTCTAGTGGGAGGCCAAGGGGCTTGGGACTAGATCATCTCTAAGGTCCCTTCCAACCCTTAACATTCTATGATTCTGTAATACATAGGCAGGATCCCAGTGTGTTGACTGAGCTGCTAGAACAATCTTCCCATATCCATGCTGGGCCTCCCTTTTTACCTCGTATTTGAGGATGTGTCATTTACCTTTCTACTTATTTGTTTAATTATTCTTCCTTTTGATAGTCTGACCCTTTTGATAGTCTGCAGCCCCAGTGTACTGGGTGATTCCGTTTAATTCTGCTTCTTTTTTTTCTCTCTTGCCTAGTAATGACTCTCCCAACAGAGGCAATTAGTGACCCCTCCCTATCTTCAGCCTGCAGACTTTCAGTCACCTGTATGTGCTTTATTTGAACTAAATAAAGACTCTCAACCAAAGGGCCTACTGCAAAGCTGGTATGGCACGACTAGACTAGCTAACTTCATCCACAGGGACCTGGGGCAGTAAGAGCTCCCTTTAAAATAAGAGGCTGAGAATTCACATAATTTAAACGTTGTGAATATGTTGATTATATCTACGCTTGGTTATTTGTTGATCCTGTAAAACTTATTCCCTGCATTAGTCTCCTGGAAAATGCTACTAAAATTTTATTTGAATAGTCCAGGGTATTTGTTACCTCTTTGCATATTGCACTTGAAAAATGGTGATGTCTTGAAATGATTCTGAATTTAGTAGGTCCTAAAATGTCCAGCAGAGAATACTCTTCTAATGCTGTAACTTATTAGAGCCTTCTGGAATTACGTTTTATGGCATGCTACAAAGCCCTGGAGAGTATGCTTACTTACTGCTGTCATGGCAGACTTCTAAAAATACAGCGCTCTGGAGGGTTCTGTTAGAATCAAGCAACTTCATAATTTGGTGTTCATTAGTTGAATTTCATACTTTTCTTTTTAGTAGCTGATGGCAACTGTGAAATGTAGGTTTCTCTTTCCTTCCTTCTTGATGGGCATAAGGTAAAATTTGCATGATTTAATTATTTTTTTAAAAGATAAGTTCTCTGTAGCAACTTTATAAAATAGGCTTGAAGGAAGATTCCTATTATATTAAAAAGGATATATAGTTACTGCCCCCAAGTATTGTATACAGTCAGGTCTCCTATATTGCGCACCCGCGGTCTTAATCAGGGTCTGCGAAGCCCTACTTCCGCATTGAATGGCGGCCGCGCTGCTGCCACCTGAGCCACCACAACCGCCCGTTCCACCGCGGCCGCTGCCACCTCTGCCAGGTCACACATGCGCAGTCGCGAAACAGGTCTCCTACATCACTAAAAAATCATGCCGCTGAGATCTGAAGCTGCAATATGAGGGGCGCAAAGTGCAAGAGGGCCGACTGTATTAAATATTCATTCTGATACAATGCAGGAAAAAATAACAGGTTTTTCAAACAGCGTTTTCTGTGAAACTGTGAATTTTTTAGGTGATATCATCACACAGTTTACCTTTTTGAAGAAGCTTGCATACTGGCTGCTTGCTCCATCTGTGGTGGTATAATAAAATTGCTAATCTGAAATTAAAAGAAATTGGAAATAAACAAAGGGCTGCCACTGCAGAAGCCCGGTCAGATCTGGCACAGATGCAGTCCTGCACATCTCCCTGTGACCCACATTAGGCATGGCAGGGATGAGTGACAGTTCAGCATATAAGCCGAAACCCATTATCCCAAGAAACTTTAAAGGCTTAGTTGTTTTGTACTGTCTGGAAGTCTGCCTCTGCTGTAAGGCCAAGAGCTTCCAGCCTAGGCACAGGGTAGAGGCAATACTACATTTGAAGCTGGATTTGATGGAAACAGTTGTAATCCTATTTAATTTGAATTTTGACCTTCACCTTAAGGTCTTGTAGCGTATTTTAGAAAATTCACATGCAGAAATAAACTACTGGCATGCAGTTATAGAGGTCTCACTTAATAGCATTTTCCTCTTCTGAAAGGAATAAAATAAAAAAAAATTACAAAACCCCAGGGTATAAAAGTGAATTGTATGAAGTTATTTTGAAGCAGGGAGACTTTAGAGGAAAGGTCTTTCTTGTAACAGCCAAATAGCTCTGTATTTTTGAACATATGGTGGTTCCATCAAAGACTGTTCTTTGTGTCAGGAGTTGTTGATGATTTGGTTATCTCTCTGAGCATTACTTTAAAATGATGAAATTGGCAGAAGGAGTGAATATGTAAGCTGCTGTCAAAACTCTGAAATTTGATGTGTTTTCCTGAGGCTTTTTATGTTACTGATAATAGTGTAGCATTTGGGCATTTTTAAAAGGCTGTGGAATAAAGTTTGATTTGTGTTTTGTAGTCTTTAAGCAGTATGATTTGAGCTCAGGGAATATCAGATGAATATTGTGTTGTAACTTTGGGACTGCCTGTACTTAGTCCCTGAAGGCATTGTCAGTGTTTGGCCCAGTTGCTTATGATAGCAATCTTTGAAAGCCCTTTAGGGAAAAATTAAAACTTTTCTTCTTTCTTTCCCTTTCTTTTAAAGGGAAAATACTTTTCAATGTTCTTTCTCCCTTGAACAAACCTGTTAACTATCACCTTGGACTTAGTAGGTTTAATAAATACACTGATAGGCTGTAGCGAGCGTATCCTTCATATCCAGATACAGTCAACCTTCTCTACTTCGCGGTTCCTCTTTTGCGATTTCACCTCTTCGTGGTATGATTTTCCTAGATTCGAGCCAATAGTGATAGTCTTCCACTGCTGAGAGCCAAATCAGCTACCAAAAGTGCTGCATGATCTTCTGTGTGTTGTTTGTGCTGGCCACTACCAGCACCACCCATCCCAGGGGCAGCAGCAGCAGCGGGGAGAAAGAAGGAGACGGCAAGTATTTCTTTTCACAGCAAGGCCCCCCCGCTCCCACTGGCAGCATCGCGGGCCTTGCCCCCCCCGTCCTGACAGCTGGATGGGTGGGCTGGTGTCCTGGGGGCTGCCCCGGCATCTCATTGTTTCTGTGGCGGTGGGTGGGTGCCAGGGGCTGCCCAGGGACTGTTGCAGNGGTGCCAGGGGCTGCCCAGGGACTGTTGCAGCTTGGGCTGGTGTCCTGGGGGCTGCCCCGGCATCTCATTGTTTCTGTGGCGGTGGGTGGGTGCCAGGGGCTGCCCAGGGACTGTTGCAGCTGGTCCCCTCCTCACTCACAAGCGAAACAAGGCAAGGTGACCAGTTGCAAGCACAGTGCTGGCCTCATACTGGAAAGTCAGACTTGAATTCCCTGCTGCGTGTTGAGCCAGGCATTTTAGGTGGGACCGTCAGAGCCCCTGCTTGGCGACTGACTGTGCCAGCGCAGTTCCCATGGTGATGGGCTGGCCAGACACAGCCAGCTGCTCACCCTCTTCTGCCTGAGTGGGCGAGCCTGGCCAATGGGGGTCTGGGGGGACTGAGCGCGGCGCAAGCTCTGTTTAAACATGCGCTCATGAGGTCCCAGAGGCACATGGGTCACAGTATCACAGTATTGATAAGGTTAGAGAAAACGTCACCCCTGTCCCCCCTGGGGATACAGTTCTGACGGATTTACACACACTCAGGGTAGCCTGAGTATGGCAAGACCAGGTCTACCCACCCAGAGAGATACCAGGGGACCGGACCCGTGGTAGGGCAATAAATGAGAGTCGACTGTATTAAAATTTTCTATATTTCTGCCAGTCCTGTCAATGTCTTTTGAATCTCTTGCCACTTTCCTTATTACACTGCTTGCATTTGTGAAACAGTGTTGGAGAATGAGGCTTTTCAGCTGGGTTTTCTTGTTGTTTCATTTTGGCTTTTTTTAGGTTGATTGGGGCATACTTGGTACAGTAATCCCTTGTATTTCATGGGGGTTTGGGTTTGGGGAGCGCCGCAAAAGCTGAAATCCGCGAAGAGCAGTGGATCATATATATGCAAATAAGCCATGCCCATCACCCCTGCCCCACTCGGCCCTGAGCGGCAGAGCGGTTTCTTTTAGCAATGTTCTATGACTTTCTTCTAACACAACAGGTCTATTTTCAATATTTTCAGATTGTTCTTCGACTGTTAATCTTTGCATTTTTGCCCTATGTATATTATTAGTCCTCTTTTTGGCTTCAATATTTTGTTATCTATCTTTAAAATATAGAGGAATGCTTTGAACTGCTTCTGTCAATTTCATTTAAGTTTTTCAGTAGTGGGTTAGTTTTAACGTAGGAAAGACATACACCTATCTACTGCAAATGTCACCCTATAACTCTTAAACTGTTTTTGCTTAAGCTGAAAGCAAACTAGCCTTGGCTTTGGCCTGAAGCAAAGCACAGTGAGCTTCAAACCCAAGATAATAACTTTGCAAGTTACAAACAAAATCTAGATGTCTTTAATGCTTCTGTAGTGCCATAGTGAGTGNTGGGCGAGCCTGGCCAATGGGGGTCTGGGGGGACTGAGCGCGGCGCAAGCTCTGTTTAAACATGCGCTCATGAGGTCCCAGAGGCACATGGGTCACAGTATCACAGTATTGATAAGGTTAGAGAAAACGTCCACCCCTGTCCTCCCTGGGGATACAGTTATGATGGATTTACACACACTCAGGGTAGCTTGAGTATGGCAAGACCAGGTCTACCCACCCAGAGAGATACCAGGGGACCGGACCCGTGGTAGGGCAATAAATGAGAGTCGACTGTATTAAAATTTTCTATATTTCTGCCAGTCCTGTCAATGTCTTTTGAATCTCTTGCCACTTTCCTTATTACACTGCTTGCATTTGTGAAACAGTGTTGGAGAATGAGGCTTTTCAGCTGGGTTTTCTTGTTGTTTCATTTTGGCTTTTTTTAGGTTGATTGGGGCATACTTGGTACAGTAATCCCTTGTATTTCATGGGGGTTTGGGTTTGGGGAGCGCCGCAAAAGCTGAAATCCGCGAAGAGCAGTGGATCATATATATGCAAATAAGCCATGCCCATCACCCCTGCCCCACTCGGCCCTGAGCGGCAGAGCGGTTTCTTTTAGCAATGTTCTATGACTTTCTTCTAACACAACAGGTCTATTTTCAATATTTTCAGATTGTTCTTCGACTGTTAATCTTTGCATTTTTGCCCTATGTATATTATTAGTCCTCTTTTTGGCTTCAATATTTTGTTATCTATCTTTAAAATATAGAGGAATGCTTTGAACTACTTCTGTCAATTTCATTTAAGTTTTTCAGTAGTGGGTTAGTTTTAACGTAGGAAAGACATACACCTATCTACTGCAAATGTCACCCTATAACTCTTAAACTGTTTTTGCTTAAGCTGAAAGCAAACTAGCCTTGGCTTTGGCCTGAAGCAAAGCACAGTGAGCTTCAAACCCAAGATAATAACTTTGCAAGTTACAAACAAAATCTAGATGTCTTTAATGCTTCTGTAGTGCCATAGTGAGTGCCACAGTTGCAGTAGTTTCTAACACCCTTTTTGGTTGAGTGTTTTGGCTGAAAGAAAACTAATGTATCATATTTCTCTTTAAGCCCATAATGACAGTGGGCTAACAGCTGTAAGTGCTCTTGGTGGTTAGCATATGAAACCTTGGTTTGATTCTTGTCCAGTGAACATACTCAGGGTCTGTGTTTGCATGGCTTACACGAGGTTTGTAGATATTTTAATATGCTAGTGAGACAAGCTGCATGTTTGGTGGGATATTGGTGGTTAGAGTGGTTAAGAACAAGGAACCAGAAGGCATAGGACCAACAAAAACTTTTGCTGGAGGGAAAAATGTCTACTTTTTTAATTCTAGAATAGAAGTCTATCAGGCGGGTTTTGAGAAGAAATAGAACTGAAACCTGCTGCTGTTGTGTGTCGAGATTAAACATTCCTCTCCCAAATGTACATTGCTGACTTACTGAAGTGGAACCCTGCTATTAATGCATTCATACCATATTATAAATTATGTGTGTACATCTAATCTATATCCTTTGATACAAATCAGAGTCCAAGGCCTGTGATGGAACTGATGGTTATCATCAGCACATAGCACTTGGCACACACAAACTGCTGCACAAATGTATAGCTAAACATTGTGAGGCCTTTGCAGAGTAGAAAGAATAATCATTTTGGGAGACTTTGAATTGAATTAATATCTAAGCCAGACCAGTGGGCAGTTAATTGACCACATTGGTCTGTAAAATTGAAGAAACTATTCCCCAATTTTCCTGTTTTATAGCTGTTACTTTCTTCATTAAACTGTCTTCTTGCAGGCTTCTAATGTATTGTGAGAACACTGAAAATGTTCTTACGGAGAATCTTTATAACTTCTTAATTTTTAATTATTTAGTCTTCCCTCCTTCTTTGAACAGCTTTTTCCTAGATTATATTTTTGGTACTTTCTTGCATCTTGATTAATTGTGTGCTGATTGAGAGCAGTCAGACAGACTGGAGACATGGAACTTATCTCTACTTCTTTTCCATACCTGGTTACACTTGTGGCAGAAGATTGTTCGTGTGTCAGACGAAGCATGTCTCTCAAGAAACACAGAGGACACACAATATCTTTTATTCACTGGATAAGTCTTACTCATTTCATGGCACTCCGCTATTGGCAGGAGTCAGATTTCTCTGAGTGATTAATGTTCTTGAGAATTGCCACTTCCCTTGAAAAATTTCCCAGGGTTGCTCCAAGGGTTGAAATATTCCATCTGCTACTGTACTTCTTTGCAATCAGGCTTTTTTACAGCTGGTGAGTGAGAAAGTAAGTCACTGTATTTGTCCAGATGTGATCCTCTGCTATCATAATTGCATAATGCTTGCATATTCTGCTTTTTCTTTTATTGCCCTATAACCCATCACTTGTCATTGGCTATTTGCCCTTACCTTTCAATTAAGTATTGTATCATCTGTACCTGTCCTTCCTCTGATTCCTTTATTCTCGCTTTCTTCCTTACATTAAAGTTAATTTCAGCTCTGTTGCCACCTCTACATCCAAACCTTCCTGCTTCTCCCTTTGTCGTAGATTCCTTGCACAGACAATAACCGTCTGTTTCTTAACCCTTGCATCCTTGTCCTGTGTTAGTTTTTCTTCAACATTATACCTCCTTCTGCTATTCCTTTCCTTATTCTCATTTTTGTTTGTTGTCATGAGGGTACCCACTGTGACTTTGTCGTGGTTTGACCCTGGCTGGATGCCAGAGATTCACCCACAACCTCTCCCAGATCAAAAAACTGGAAAAAAAAAGTTTATCACAGGCAAAACAAGGCAAGCTACAAGTGAGGAATATAAAGGATTTATTTATTAACTAACAAGGTCAGAGCTTAATGTGAGAAGCATCATTTTAAAGGCAACCTTTTCCTTTCCCCCCCCTCTTTCTTCTTACAACAGATCTCACATTCCCTTTTTTCCTCCAGGAGAAAAAGGGGCAACAGGAGTCAGGGAAAAACCAGGCAGGTTGATATTTCTGACCAG